>APFE031584008.1:124862-154229 GCA_000404065.3 Pinus taeda
GCTGAGTTTATGATCATTCAAGTCATCCATTGATTGTGTGGCTTGACTAAGTATGCCCAGTAACACTCCCAATTCAACCTGTTCAATGCCTGGATCGCTTTTCCCTTTTCCTGCGCCTTCTGCTTCCATTCTGCCTCCAGTCGTTACTTATTTGAAAGGTACCCCGGGGTGGTTTATGCGATTAAGTTGGCTCTGTGTAAATTCTCATTTACACAGTCGATAAGAACACTTTCCTGTGTTGCGGTTGTCTCCGCTGCCTGCTCTGCCTGCCTGATTTGATCGTCCCAAAACATCTTATGATAAACATGGAGAGGAAATGGGTTCTGGGTAATCCATTTCCGACCGATAGTGGGGAACTTAGACACATAGCAAATAGAATCCATAAAGTAAGCAGATGGATAAAAAGGAAGATAGACCCTCTGAGACAAGGATCTTTTAGATCGGTAATTCATAACAGCAGTGTATAGACTATCAGAAAATATCTTGGCCCAATCCACGATATCGGCATTTGTGGCAGTGTCTATGAGTGGTAACCATTCAGACGAAAATTTATTTATGTCTGGCATCCCAAACGGCTTGCAAAGCGTGGCCGCAGCAAAACAATATGGAGAGGTGAGGGAACTAGTGCTGTACATACCGTTTTTGTCCCTTTTTAGTGGCTCCTCTCTTCTGGTCCATTCTTTAGTGGTCTCTACCAGGTTTGGGTTCTCTGCTGCAAATTTCTTGACAAATTGTGCATTATAGGTTGTCTGAGGCTCAGGAAGATGATACATAAGCTTTAATTCTTGCGCGGCGAATGATCCTATGAGCCCATGTCCCTGAACCTTGAATTTTCTGCCTTGTAACTCCGCATTGTCAAGTATCAACCTGATCATATCTGTATACGGTAAAATTTTGGGTCTAGCTGCTATTCGGTGAAGAAATGAACATGCCAGCTCTTCTAAGGATGCCTCAGAATAGTTTTGTGAGCCCGCGGCACTATCAACCTTCATTACTTTAGGGTTTTCTTCCTCCAACAGCCTATACATGCCTTCCCATGTTGAAATTCCTGCGTCCCTGTTGCATGCAGTGTCTGTATACAAAGGCGCCATCTCCTTCGTCTTTTCCTTCGTCTCGGAGCCTTGGGCTTTATGTTTCTTTCCCATTTGCTCCTGCGTTCGGCTTTGAATCTTCTTAACTCTTCGTTCCTGCATATTACAAGCGAAGTGGAAATGATTGATTGAGAAAGGTGATGGGAGAGTTTTAAATGCAACCGATATATCAAATATGCCACTTTACATGAAATAATTCTTTACAAAAGCACGCGTCTTCATCTCGTTTAATAACTAACAACTAATCCATTTACTATCATTAAAAGCGCATGATCTGGGGTCGGATTATGGTAAGTGGCTTTTCCTTGAATGGCACGCCCGAAGAATTCATGATTAAATGATTCATGATTTGCTTATGTTACATTGAAGATCGTGCCATCGCAACTCGCACTAATTGCAAATTGCAAGGTCGCAGATTGCGCCATCGTGGCGATCGCAACATCGCAGGTGACAACATCGCAGGTCGCAGAAGTTTGATTTTTGTCAAGTAGTGTCAGTTTATTTCTGCGATATGCGATCTTGCGATCAGTGTTATTGCAGATCAGCAGATCTTGAGGTTTTTCCTTATCAGCATTACTTTACTGCGATGCGACGTTAGGCTTAACACGGGGGTCTTGCGCATACCAATATTTATAAGGGAATGAAGGCATTTCCTATCCTTTTTGTAATGCAATTTTTTAAAGACCTTTACCTTATCATAGACTTAGGTTAAAAAATATTCGAAAGACCTTTCTAAGCTTACGATGGTAACCTTATTTTGAAGAAAGGAAAACTTGATTTTTCTCAAAATTAAACTAAGGGTCCCCCTTCATTTAGTATTTTGGACAAACATTTAAATGAAAAAGGGGGGGTTGTTGCTGGCTACAACAATTGACGATTCACTTGGAAGAACCAGTTATCTCTGACCTTCTCTTGTTTTTTTTCAAACTTCTGAAAATAAAAAAATTTCTCAGAAAACTTAAACTTTATTATAGAAAGATAAAAATATTATACTTCAAACTGTCAATGATATTTCGTTTCAACTCCTTTCTATTTAATTACTTGTATCCTTAGCTTTTTCTTGCGTTTACACCAGCCCTTACTTTGTCTTAAATAAAAAATTAAAAAAAAGTCTTCCTTGTATAGCAATCCTTTTTAAATATGCTTCTTTGTCGCAGGTAGAACCTCTGCTGCCAGCAGGCGTCCATAGCCTCGACAGGGTTACCTATTAACCAGTAATGATCCTTTATCCTACTTAAGTGTGTTTACAACCATTCAGAGAAAAACCCATTTTTACACTTTTTCTTTTTTATTCTCTGAAGAACAATGTCTTGGTTTGGTGGCCAAATTATGACACAGTCACTCACTTGATTTACACTTTTGCTGAACAAGCTGGCTCGTGATGAGACCCCTTGTCTTTTGATTGCAACAATCTTGAGTCGTTGCCCTGTTTTGGTGGACAGTTTTGGCAAAGTCAGCAAGTTATAATATCTGTGATCATGATAAGTCAGCTCGTGATGAGACCTCTTATTCTTTGAGATATAGTGTTTTCTTTGGATTGTTTCCCTGAATGCTGTGATTTCCTTTTGCAGGGAGGAAGTCAATTTTTTTTCCTTAAGAAAGTTCTGGACGACAATAATAGAGCTTCTTTGGAAATAGTTGTTTCTACAGGGACCCCTTATTTTGTTATTGATGCCTTTCATTGTACTGACATAAAACAATTCCTTCACTAAGATTGCTTTCTTCAAATTTATTGGAGTTGAAACTAGTATCATATCTGGATTAAAGTTCTATTGATAATAAAGATCAAGTTTCAAAAAAAAAATTGTCATTCATAGAAGCAGAAGTTCAAAATCTTGAGAGAGAAAAAGGTGTCTTTTGTAAACGTAAAATGTTGTTGACCAAAGCAAACTTTATTTATGGAGAAAAATACTTAACGAAGTGAGAGGTAGAAATTCCCTAAGATTATGTAGAGAATAGGGATGATCTCTTCCCTTATTTTGCCTATCAGTTATTAAAAGTAAATCTAGTAGCCTAACTAAACTACTCCTACTCCTATCCTAACTATATACAAAATTTTGACTAGGTGAAATAATATTTCCAGTGGAGCCACCTTCTCATTTTTATTCCTACACGAATGTAACTTTCCAATGTTAGTGTTAAGAACAGAACTTTTCTTGGACTATTAACGTTGGATGCGGAACAAGAATGTATAACTTCAGTTGGAATCTTGTCCAAAATTTCTTTCTCGCAAAAACTTCTTTCCAACTGGATATCTATTGGATCATAAAAATAAGGATGAATTTTTGTTATATCTTGATGATCTCGTAATAGAGGAAGTTCTGTACATCCTTGACACAGTTTAGCTTTCCAAAATGGTATCTCGTCTTTTGGATGTTCTTTGATAAGGTGTTCGACATACCAGAATAATCTATCAAAAGTCTTAAAATTTAAAACACAATCCGATTTTGTACAAAATGAGGGCAAGTGAGAAAAGAAATGATTATCTGTACAAATAAAGTTATAGCACAACTAGGATTGGCTTGTAATATTTTGTTGTTCACAAGAACTAGCCAGGTCTTGCGAATCAGAAGACAAGTTATGATTGTGAACAGGCATGGGGGTTTCTTCATGATATGAATCATAGATCAGGATATTGTCTTGGTCAGTAAAATTAGGCGAATGATCTTTGGTTTTGAAATGAGGATTGAATGATATGTTTTCCGAATTAGAATATCTCTCATTGTTTGAGCTTTGATGGTTTACTTGAGATAAATCAATAACATCATCGTTGACAAAGTAACCATCATAACAAATTTTACAAATTTCCCTACATTCTTCCTTTTGGTCATATAATTTGAGACAAGGTGATTCAAGTGATCCTTGCTTGGAAACAATCAAAGGATGTTCTATAGCTATCTCTTTATTTTGAAAATCTAATGATGACTTATTTGAATTATCCTCTGTGTTTTTTGAAATATCTTTAATGTTGAAAGGGGAAAGTTATCATCATTAAAAACATCAGGATAAAGAGAGAAGTGTGATTCTGAAGCAAAGCATTTAACAATATCATCATGAAAATATCTCCGTTCATCAGATTCAACATAGGCATCGGGTTTTAGATCATACCTTTGTGTACTGATACTTTTTGAAAGAGAGATAGTTTGTTGTTCTAACCTTGGCATCTACATTTGTTGACTTGCAACGATATTATCTGACCTTGTATCAAAGTCATCTCCTGGTATGGATAACTCCTAGGCTTTGGGGACTTTATTTACTATGAGCATTTTGCATATTCAAATTGGAGTTCTCGTTCATATTAGAAAGAAATGAGACAAAACTCGTACTAATTTATGCTTGATCAGATATAGGAGGTAGGGAATTTTTAGCATAATCTAAAGATTCTTCATCTATGAGTTCACTTTCAAGATCGTACTTTAGACAATCAAGATGAAATCGCATATTAAAATCCCTAATAGATTCATATTTTTCCGAAGATAATCAATTTCATCGTATACCTGGTCATAGTCATAATAATCAAATTCAAGAATGAAAATCTTGACGAATTTGTCCCAGCTGTGAATCGATGCAACTGGGAGATTTCTGCACCATTTTCTAGCTTCCGCCGTAAATGTAAGAGTAAAAATTCTGCATAAAACGCCTTCATCAATTCTTTGAATATCATAACTTGAAACTCTTTGAATAAACTGAAGAGCATGATTAAAAGCAGAAGAGTTATTCTTACCATTGAATCTTACCTGAGATAAGAGTCTTACCACTTCAGGTGGAGTGTTGGAAGAGGTAGGAACATGGATTCAACTCCAAATGGGAAGTTTGTGAGCAGCCATCCAGATTCAAATGTTACGATTGAAAATCATTCCAACAGACACTATGTTCAGGCCCTCCTTCTAGCGCCAAATATGTTGAAGCCCCGAAAATCGGGTCGACAACAAGGGGGATACCCACCCGGTCCGGACATTGGTTGGCAGCTCCTTATCCGTTTGGTATAGCGGGTCTGACTGGGGATAACGGGACCAGTTTCCCGATCTTGGGTGTGTGTGTGTGTAGAGTTTGAATAATGTTGATCTAAGAGTACTCTAAAGCTAATCTAATTCAGATTCTTTAAACTAACTCTATGCTATCATAATCTAAAGAGAAACAACACATCAAATCTATGCTAACTTGGGATGTATATCTTTTATTATGCGATCTAAAGAGATTTCAAAAAATAACTGGTAATAAAGATCATTCAGCTATCATAAGAATAGAAAAATCATTCAAGATAAACCACTTTGCATAAGAAGTTAGGCAAAACAATTGTGAACAGCATATCGCATAATAAGCTATTCATATATCACACATAAACAATATGACTCCGCCGTAAAAAAGTGCCAAATGGTAACCCATACATTCATGCAATAACATATAAAGAACTAAAACTATAAATCACTTAAAGAATATAAGCAGGAATTTCCAAGAGATAAAAGTACCATTTATGACTAATTCTACCCATAAGCTTCAAGCAAAAACGATCTATCTCTACTTTTTCTAACATCTACCAAGAGTACAAAAGTGCAACATCAGTAGTAGATATCAAAATGAAAATAAAAATAAATCTTGATCCATCCATTCATCAAAACTTCCTCTGAGGGTGCAGAAGTGCATGTTCCGAGGATAAGTTTTTGACAAATCTCTGGACCCTTCTCTAAATGCATGAGAAGGGTTAAAATACTACTTCCTAATTCTAATAATAGTTTTTTTACAAAATTTTAGGATACGGTTCTCAAATGACCATCCCTTTTCTAATCTAAAAAAAAAAGAAACAACAAACTTCTAAAAATAAGCTACTTATGAATTTGGTCCTTAAAACTTCAAGTGTTCATCATGGACTTAAGAAGAGTCGGTTGGCCAACTTCTGCGCTGAGCTGGGCTGCGAAAACAGAATCTATGAGAGCTGGCACTACTTTCTCGACTGAGTTTATGATGCATTTCACAGTCATCCATTGACTATGTGGCTTGACTAACTATGCCCAGTAACACTCCCGATTCAACCTGTTCAATGCCTGGATCGCTTTTCCCTTTTCCTGTGCCTTCTGCTTCCATTCTGCCTCCAGTCGTGACTTATTTGGTAGGTACCTCGGGGTGGTTTCTGCGATTAAGTTGACTCTGTGTAAATTCTCATTTACACAGTCGATAAGAATGCTTGCATGTGTTGCCGCTGTCTCCGTTGCCTGCTCTGCCTGCCTGATTTGATCGTCCCATAACATCTTATGATAAACATGGAGAGGAAATGGGTTCTAGGTAATCCATTTCTGACCCATAGTGGGGAACTTAGACACATAGAAAATAGAATCCATAAAGTAAGCAGATAGATAAAAAGGAGGATAGACCCTCTGAGACAAGGATCTTTTAGATCGGTAATTCATAACAGCAGTGTATAGATTATCAGAAAATATCTTGGCCCAATCCACGATATCGACGTTTGTGGCAGCGTCTATGAGTGGTAACCATTCAGACGAAAATTTATTTATGTCTGGCATCCCAAACAGCCTGCAAAGCATGGCCGCAGCAAAACAATACGGAGAGGTGAGGGAACTAGTGCTGTACATACCGTTTTTGTCCATTTTTAGCGGCTCCTCTCTTCTGGTCCATTCTTTACTGGTCTCTGCCAGGTTTGGGTTCTCTGCTGCAAATTTCTTGACAAATTGTGCATTATAGGTTGTCTGAGGCTCAGGAAGATGATACATAAGCTTTAAGTCTTGCGTGGCAAATGATCCTATGAGCCCATGTCCCTGAACCTTGAATTGTCTGTCTTGTAACTCCGCATTGTCAAGTATCCACCTGATCATATCTGTATACAGTAAAATTTTGGGTCTAGCTGCTACTCGGTGAAGAAATGAAAATGCCAGCTCTTCTAAGGATGCCTCGGAAGAGTTTTGTGAGCCCGCGGTGCTATCAACCTTCATTACTTTAGGGTTTTCTTCCTCCAGCAGCCTAGACATGCCTTCCCATGTCGAAATTCCTGCGTCCCTATTGCATGCAGTGTCTGTATACAAAGGCGCCATCTCCTTCGTCTTTTCCTTCGTCTCGGAGCCTTGGGATTTATGTTTCTTTCCCATTTGCTCCTGCGTTCGACTTTCAATCTTCTTAACTCTTCGTTCCTGCAGATTACGAGCGAAGTAGAAATGACTAATTGAGAAAGGTGATGGGAGAGTTTTAAATGCAACAGATATATCAAATATGCCACTTTACGTGAAATAATTCTTTACAAAAGCACGCATCTTCATCTCATTTAATAACTGACAATTGATCCATTTATTATCATTAAAAGCGCATGATCTGGGGTCAAATTATGGTAAGTGGCTTTTCTTTGAATGGTGCGCCCGAAGAATTCGTGATTAAATGCTTCATGATTTTCTTACATGACATTGAAGATCGTGCCATCGCAAGTCACGCTAATCGCAAATCGCAAGGTCGCAGATTGTGCCATCGCGGCGATCGCAACATCGCAGGTCGCAGAAGTTTGATGTTTGTCAAGTAGTGCCAGTTTATTTCTGCGATATGCGATCTTGCGATCGGTGTTATCGCAGATCGGCAGATCTTGAGGTTTTTCCTTATGAGCATTACTTTACTGCGATGCGACGTTAGGCTTAACACGGGGGACTTGTGCATACCAATATTTATAAGGGAATGAAGGCATTTCCTATCCTTTTTGTAATGCAATTTTTTAAAGACCTTTACCTTATCGTAGACTTAGGTTAAAAAATATTCGAAAGACCTCTCTAAGCTTACGATGGTAACCTTATTTTGAAGAAAGGAAAACTTGATTTTTCTCAAAATTAAACTAAGGGTCCCCCTTCATTTAGTATTTTGGACAAACATTTAAATGAAAAAGGGGGGGTTGTTGCTGGCCACAACAGATTCTCAAGAAAAGGTTTTATTTGATTCTTCAGTACACTTTTTTGTAACTAATAATCTCGTTAATTTTCACAATCACAAAATGCTCAAATCCTTGAATTTCTTAGTTGCCAGATGTGTTCCGGAATGTGTTAGGAGATCAGATATTGTTGACAGTGATGATGATGTCTTGGATCGTGAGGACTTTTTGTGTCATAGTCAACCTATCATGCTTACATGTAATTTATGGGTGGAAGCTAGTTTGGTAAATTGTGTTGTTGTGTTTGTAGAAGATACCTTTTATTCACCTAGTACACATCTGCCTCAACTTACACAGTTTGCTACAGTTGTTTTTGTGAAGTACATATGTGCTCCATTTGACAATGATTTTCCTAATATTGTGCCCATAACACCTGTCGTTAGAGGAAACCTTAGACAAATTCCATTAAAAATGTCTTGGGGTTTGACTATACACAAGTCATAAGGGATGACTTTGCAATGAGCCAGTATAGATATTAGAGATAGGGAGAGGTAGGGTTTGACATTTACATCTATATTGAGAGTGAGATTGATTGATGGTCTACGAAGTTCACCACCTTTTTCTTATCAGCATTATGCAAAAATGAAAAACAATTCTTATGTTACTCTAAGGAAAAAAGAGGAGTGATTCAAGTCTATATCATTTTGAGGTTTTTTCTCCGGAATGGAGTTGATTGTTGTGGTAAAGTGGTTGGAAATGCTATTAATGGTTTAAATTTTTTTCCTACTATGATTTAGTTATTAGTTATGTTTTTTTTTTCTACATCCTACAATTCATATACCTTGGGTTTGTAATCTTTGTCCCTCAGGTTTAATATATTTCCCTTGAATTTACAATGCCTGGGGTTTTTATTGTTGATCCCTTTCCTTAATTATTTCATAGCATTTCTGATATTTATTGTATAGTTTATATACCTTGTTTTATATTATCAATTTGTTATATTTATTTATGTTTCGACTAATATTTGAAGGGTTTAATATTTTTTGAATGGTTTAGTGTTTCTGCATGGCTTTGAGGAAAAGATGAATAGTTCTATATAATTCTTGTTATTTCTTGCAATTTTTTTATGTAGCGCGATAATTTCTTTGTCTTGTTGTCTTATCCCTTGAGTATATTTGTTGATTGATAAAAGTAAAAAAATTGAGCGTTTTTAAAATATTGCATGGGTCTTTGATCTACTGGTGGTGTTGTGGTTGTTTGATTGGTTTAACTTAACCTGTTTCTGCTCTCTTTTCTTCTTATTTTTTAATTCTATTACATTAACAATGTAAACTTTGAAATAGGAATGATACAATTACCCGTTTCGCTGAGGTAACAAACAAGTGACCCGATTTTGAAAAGTGGTGATGTAGAATGCACATATTTGTTTTTGTAGCATAGTTTTTGACACTTCAATTTTTTTTATCTACATTAGTTTTTAGAATGTTAGTGATTTGCAAGCTGATTTTAAAAAGTGTTGATTCTGCATTACACCCCTTTTAAAAGACCTATTCTTCAACTTTAAATTTTCTAATGTATTAAATGTGAGTAATTATTTTCTAAGTTTAAAATTTTTTGAAGTGGTCTTCTTCTTCATATTTTCTTGTTTTTTTTTTGTAGTGAGGTTTTATTTTTTTTGCATAGTTAAAGAAGAAGGTCGATATTTTAAAGTTTCAATATTCTACATATTTATATATCGCTAATTAATTTTTCAATGAACATCAAATAATTGTCTCTGAAAAACAATATTTTTTAACAATTGACAAAAAAATAATCATTTTGAACATAAATATAACTAAAAAAATACACGTTTTGATAAGTTTTTTGCTAGAAATGACATGTCAAAATCACAATTTTTATAGGAAAAATTTAACAACAAATGGTTAAAAATAGTTTGTTTTATGAATTTCACGTCAAAAAATAATAATAATCACTGTTTTTTCAAAAACATAATGATTCACATAAAAATTAAAGCAAAGATCACATAATACAAATATTGAACACATAACAATATTATTTGAATGCTTATTCTTCTCATAAAATGTCAAAGTCAAAACATTAAAAGTATAACTAATTAATAGTTACAACAAATGAGCTTGATTTCTAAGCATAACTTAAATTTAATCAACAATATCACATAATTCAAACTCTTCATCCTCTAGATTTTCATCATTGTCTTCTTCCAAAACATTTTCTACTTCATTTTGCTCATTTTTCTCTTCTAATGGATCTTTGATGTCTGCAAATCTCCCAATGTATGCCTTTCCAATCATTCCATGTAATGGTGGTTGAGGTTCCTTTTCCTTTTTTGCCACACATGATTCACTAAAATCTCATTTCTTCAACCCAATTTCTTGCATTGCATCTGGAAGAAATTGAAGAGCATTAATTCTTTGTTGAATAAATTTGCATTGTACTGGATCTTTTTCAATGGAAATGCAATTTCTTCCTTTTTGTAGGCAACATGCTAGTGTTGTACCTTATTATCAAGAAAAAAAGAAATAATGAAATAAATTAGTATAATGACATATAAATTAGGAAATAAGATATTGAAATTCAATTCTATATAATAAAACTTACCTGAGCCAGAAAATAAATCCATAACCCAATCTCCTTCATTTGAACATATGTCTATAAGATATTTAACCAATGGTTGTGGTTTTTGATAAATTTCAACTATCTCTCCTTTTTCTTCTTTGTCTTCATATGTTAGTTTTTTCACAACAACATCATAAACCAATACTTGGCTATGACTCTTTCCATCTACCCGATTAAAAAGCATAGACATGTAGCTATCATCTTTGGCCCAGCTATCAATATGGATGAACTCACAATCATTTATAAATGGTTGCTCTTCATGGTTAAGAAGATTTGACTTTTTCTTGTAACATGATATAGTAAAACTTCAATTAACTTGTACATAAATGATTTTTTTAACAATAATCAAACATACATTTTCAACGTCTTACCATGTAAGCTACATCCTTGAGTTTTTTTCCCCTTGAAGCTTGACAATAACATTGCCAGTTGTGTGTTTGAATGAAATGTCACAAATCTCCATAATGGTGATGATATGACTTCTACAAATCTTGCAACCACTTTACTAAGAGCTTGATAAGTATAAGGGTCACTATCACAGTCAATGTTTTGGATATTGAAACTGTGGGGAATATTTGCAATAACTAGGGAATAATCCCTTTTAGGTATGAGTTTATCAATGTCTTCACAGTCGCCTTGTATTACTTGATATTGAATAGCATCAAGCCCATTCCAAATGAAATGAGTAAGATTTGGATCAAGTTCAAATTTCCTAAGATGTTGCTTCTTCGGTCTTTTAATCTTAATTTTTTCAATAAAGTTTCTGAAACTATTTGGTGTTCCATTTGCATCCTTCCTCATATTTAATAAAATAAACAAATATATGTATAAGTTATAAAATAAAAATAGTATAAAGATGAATAAAAAAGAATGTATAAATCAACATACCTTTTTAAATGCAAGGTATAAATATTTAGTGTTGATGTAGAACTTGAATCTGGGTAGTTGTGTACAACATCATCCCAATTGTATTCATTCAACAATTAAAGCATTTTTTCTTGTATTTTCATGCAAACTTTGTGACTGAATAGATAAAGTAAAAAAGGTTAAGATAATGATATGTATAACAAATACTACCAAGAACAATATCTTATATTTAAAAGAAAATTATAGTTAAGAAATAAGTAAAAATAATTCAACAAACTTATTTTTGAAATTCCTCAGACATTTCCTCCAATGATAATTCCCCTGGCCTCACATGAGATAATATTGCTTTGACAAGTTTTTCATCCTTCACTCCTTGCAATTCTCTCCAAGGTGTGATGGTCATATCTTCTAGAATCTTCCTCTTTTTAGGACCTGATTTACTGTTGCTACATAACAATGGTTTAGACCTTTTGACCTTTTGGTTTTTAGTTCCAATGTTGTCCCACATGCTAAAAATATCATTAACCAATTCCCATATCTCTCCAGTTCTAAATGGCAACTGGAAAATGTTATCAACACTTCTGAATATATTGTTGGGCATGTAATCCCCCCAAGGCATGTTTTAAGGCTCAAAGCCCAAGTTTTGACCCGATATTGTTGTAAAGACTCCACGAATTGCAGGTGCAGAGCACAAAATGTATGATAGAGTCATAGGGTTGTCTGCCCTAGTTTTATAATGTAATGTCGACCTACCCATGGTCTCTGGACCATGGGATTATATAAATAGAGCGAGGCTCTAGGTGTAAAAGATAACTAATGGAGGAGAGTGAAGTAGAAGAGAAGAGCAAGAGTCTAAGTGTCTTGGGTCGTAGGGTAGGGGAAGGCTCTACAGCTGACTGTGCAAAGGCCTAGTAGTCCGCAGCTGAGTGCTTGGACCCCTGCAGCTGAGTGCGCAGGGCGGAGTTGAATCTGTAACCAAGGAAGAGAATAATAAAGAGAAGTTTTATCTAAATTTTGTGTATTTGTCCTTGAGTTATTCCATGTTTGATATAAATTGCAAATATATTGTTTATTTACTGCGCACGACTGTATGAATGGTTTATATTATTAAGTGTAACTTAAAGAATGCAAGTAGACTAAAATAATCAACTAACATTGGAATATCAGTAAGGACTTGGGTAATAACAGCATTCAGCCCCCGAGTAGGGTTGCGGAAAGGCAGCATCTCAGGTGGCGAGGTACGGGAAAGCGCATGTAGCGACGGGCACACAGGGTCGAACCATGGACCACTTGAACTCATCATACATCTCAAGGGTGCGGAGACCTAGTTCTAGCACCCTCCCATACTACTTGAGGTGAGACCTCAGTCCGTGCTTCGTGGACTATTGCCGAAAGGGCTAGTAGTACAGGGATTTGTTTGGCTAAATCACCTCTGAACCTTGGTCAGGCCTCAGCAAGCCAACAAATGGTTATGTTGTCAGGACCGGGATCTGCATAAGGGATGTCTGATGTCGTGTCACTAGAATCTGACAAAGAAAGAAATTGAAGAGTGGCTAGACAAAAAAATTCAAGAGTTCACGGCACAGGAAAACAGGAATCTGTGAGCATCGAACGAAGAATGGTTAGAGCACTACTTATATATGAAAATCCATGAAATTTTATTTGTGTCCTTCCCCTCTGAGTTGTACGAGTTGATCGCGAAGTTAGCAGACAGTTAAGGAAGGTGTAGGCTTGACAAACCTATTGTGTGGACCCCAAAGTTAGTGCACATACTAGAAGCATCAGAAGATAAGATCGCTCGCATTGTGGACCATTGGCTCGATTAAATAATAGGAGGGTTTATCACCAAGTTCGTGGTAGACACTTCATTCAACTACAGTGAGGCGGAAAGATGCTTCCTCAAAGGACCACAAGGTAAATATGTTAAATCTTTGAACACTTGGATTAAGATGCTACTATGGGAAAAGCGGGTTATGCGAATAAATTGATGTTTGGGGCTATGCGAAGTGGGAGGATCTATAGAAACAAAGGTAACACAGAGATAGAAATGAGCCCCTTGATTTCACCTCGATGAGAAAGAAAGGAAGAGCTCGTGAAAGTTTCACCAAGAAGTGCAGTCAGTCTGATAAGACAACGAATTTTGCGCATACCAGCCCCACCTACACCACCACTAGTTTCACCATCTTCACCCCCATCTCCGCCCATACCACGTCCGCCACCACTACAGTTCAATATGGCGAGTACAATAAAGTTGCCAGTGTTCAAAGGAGTAGGGAATGAAGACCCGAACCAATTTTGGTTCGTGGTAAAGGTTGTATGGCAAGCGCAAGGGGTCACGGATGAAAACATAAAGAAACCAACACTGGTCAATGCATTGTAGGATCGTGCACTGACATGGTACATTAAGCATTCAAATGATAATCAAAACAATGGAATCGTTAATATCCAAGCTGCACTAAACAAGAAATTTAGTAGGCCAAAATCGGAGACACATTCGATTATCGAGTTTAAAAAAATTGTGATGCTTCTAGGCGAGACCCCCTGCGAGCTAGATCAGAGACTGAAGGGTATGATTCGTGAAGGCAATATGACCTTAGTGGATGGGCAACACCGTGCATGGTTTGTAGCGGCATTAACACTGCATCTCAGGACCGCACTATCACAGGAGAAGCTATCCACTCAAGCCGAACCATTGGAGATTGTAATGAGACTGCACGAGACCCGATACAACATCCTAACCTGGGAGCCCAACAGATCCACGCGCAGTTGAAGAACTTGTGTCTGGAGATGCAGAGCTTGAAATAAGATACGACAACCTGCCCAGAAGTGCATGAGGAGGTATGGTGCATAAAGTGCAAAGGCCAAGGACATGACAAGGACCATTGTCAATTCTTCGCGAACTACCTAGCAGGAGGAGGGCCGATGCCATTGAGACCAGAGGCACAAGTAAGAGCGAGCGTGGCGCCTACATTATGGTGCATGATTTGTTAGATAGGAGGGAAGCATGCTACAGATAACTGCCACCTATTACAGAAGTATACGCAGATGTCCCAACAGTTGTTCTGTAATTTCTACAGGTCAGTAGGCCATGATGAGCGCACCTGTAGAAGTTATAAATTTGTGATGGATCAGACACCTACCTACAAACTTCAGATCGAAACACGATCCCTCGATCAAAATGTAGGGGTGGCGTGCACTGGATTTCAGGGGTGCAGACGAGGTCGAGGTGTAATAGGACCAGGAAGGGGTAGTAGACAACTGATTTATTACAATTACGGAGGGCCAGGGAATTACACCCACGATTGTATAAATCCAACGAGAGAATCATGTTTATATTGTACCCAGTTTGATCATGAGATGGAGGACTGCCCCACACTGATAGCTAGGTTGCGCGATAAACGAACAGTCTAACCTCCCCCAACTCAAAACCTGCAAATGATGAGGTTTGAGCCATGTGAGGAGGACCTAAATGTAAATATCATGCTCCGAAGGGATATCAAAATAGGAGATGACAAGGGCAAGCAACTCGAAGAAAGTGTCTGGGTTGGCAAGGCTCCAACAATGAACCAGAGTTCGATTTGGAGCGCACGAAGGAGACATTCATGGAAGCTAAGCAGAGCTTCATGGAGGCCTCCACTTTAGGTAGTAAAGACAAACTAGAACCAAATATGGACCCATCAATGCACACTACCTTTCTATAGACATGCATGAAGCTGTTGTGTGATAGTAAAGCGGTGAAAGGGCTGCAAGAACTCATCACTAGATGTGCTGGATCAGGGGAACCACACGTAGTCCGAAAGCTCGCAAAACACACAACATGAACTAGAATGGAGATGATATTGACTACGCAAATCAAAGAATATGAAATGGATCAAGTGATTTTGGATCTAGGATCAGATGCGAACGTCCTACCAAAGTAGACATGGGAGCGCATCGACAGGCCCACGTTGCAATGGTCTCCTATTCAATTGCGAATGGCGAACAAGCAAAATATTCTATCGATGGGAAGATTGCAGGGAATAACAGTGAATATCGAAGGTGCGAACGCACTTGCAGATTTCAAAGTGATAGAGATTTTTGATGACAACAATCCCTATCCCGCGCTACTGGGAATAGATTGGGCCACTGACATGAATGGAGCAATAAATCTAAAGAAGCGTAAGATGATTTCTAAGAAAAAGTCACTACGCGTAGTGGTACCTTTAGACCCCACAGAAGGATCGTGCTACACAGAGCCAGTGCGTGATGATGAGAGTGATGACGATCTAGACTGTATCTACAAGACAACCACTCAGGAACAAGATTGGGTGAATCCTACAACGGATGAGAGGATTTTGTGGGAGTGCAAAAGCTCCTGTACTTCAAACTTGGATGAGGAAATAGAATGCTGGAAGAAATGGTTACACGAGGTAACCATGCTCAACTACAACATGATGATAAGGTCATTGCATTGCCTGACAATAGAGGTAAGAGATCTGCCTATGTATGATGGGTTGACAGTGGTGGATGATTTCGTGAAAAAGTTTGAGAGAAGTGCCAAAACAACATCATTTCGACACTCTAGGATGGGTACTGCGTGCTATGCCCGCAAGGTGGTGGGGTACGCACTAGCAAAATTGTGAGGACTGGCGAGAATGTAGAAGCATGATGCTCATGCAGTTTGGAAAGCCTCAGATGTGGATGAAAGCAGGGCATGATTGACGAAATAGCCTGCGCACCCACCTCGCCAAATGGGTACAGACGTATGGTACGCAACCTGCATGAAAGCACACTGTCCTCGCGATAGGAAATGGGACTGACAAGCAGGAGTGGGCAAGATGATGGCGCGAATGAAGAAGTATGATAAGACCAAGTGTGCCAAAGATTATCCACATGGAAGCCTTTGACAAAGTGTGCGAAGTACTAAACATAGCCCACCATGTGAGACGGGCTGACTAGGACCTGCGCATACCAATGGTTCTATGGGCTTATAGGACCATGTGCAAAACCCTGACTGCGCGGGCACTTTTGACACTGAAGTATGGAGCATATGCTTTAATCCCTATGGAGCATGCAATGCCTGGTCTACAGATGGTAGCACCTGTAGATATGATGATTCGTGAAGCCTAGAAAGAAGGAATCGCAAAGCTACCGTAGACAAAACACATGAGACTTGAGGAAGAAATCCAACAGGGAAACGTTAGGCTTCATGAACTCGAAAACGAAAAGGTTTGGTTAAGAGAGAAAAGCGCTTTGATGGACATGGAGGCTAAGAAGATGGAAGATGAGATAAAGGAAGAGTTTCTCACAGAAAAAACTAGGATGGTAAGGCAAGGTGTGTACGATCATACTGTCAAGTTTGAGAACTATCGTCGTGATATGGTTATTCTAATGCCTTGGTTTGGACCACACATTGCTAAGTGTAGGGACCAGGGTAGCACGTTGCAAATGAGGAAGTACACAACCAAAGAGGGTGGGGATTCACCAAGAACCATGATGGAGGACAGGATGGAGCCCCACACGGGTGGTGCGACCACCTGACTAGCCAGGAGAAGGACAATCTTAGTGCTCCATGCAGTTGGAAGGGATCACGAGACTATAAAATATCCTGCACGAGAGCTGCACGATGTTGGAGACGTGCGCAGAAGCAGAGAATCACAAGGTCCGTGACTGCGCACGGGGGACTGTGCTGCCACATGGATTGGCCAGAAAGTCACTGTTCACAATGGGATGACTGACTTGAGGCCAAATGGAGTGGGAAGCAGAAATTTAAGACGCGATTTATGGGCAAGATTTGGGAAACTCTGCCGCCAAGAAAGCATTAATGAACCAGAATTGGGGGGAACGGTCAAATTTGAATTCAAAAGATGCTATAAAACACAGAGAGCTGCCAAGTAAACATAACCTAGTCATTTGAGAATTGAGCGATTGAACAGAGCCCTCATCATTGTGATCTTAGCATTAATTTAGCCCCTGAATTCGTGAGTGATAGATTACAGCCCAGGAATGATGACAATGACTAAGGATGGTTTGGGAATAGAAGTGGTAACCGCTCGTGAGGCTGCACAAACCCCAACTGTGGAGGATGTTCCCAAAGGTGCCGGGGTTGTGGTAGAGATCCCCAAATCACCACGTACACCACGACCCAAGAAGGACAAGCAAGCAATGGCTTCCATACGTGTGTCACCGAGGAACCCGTTGCGCAACAAACTATTAATGGAAGAGAAGGGGAAAGTTGTCACAATAGACACATATGAGGAAGAAGAAGATTTGTAGGCCCTTATCATCATAGAGGAAGAAGACGAAGTCATGAAGGAGGATATTCAACGTACACACTCTGCGGAAAAACTGCCCACATATATTCCCCCCGTGAAAAGGGAAGGCCAAAGTGCCCAAGGACCTAGATGAAACCAAGAGGTCACTCCAGACCCCGCTCCTCCCGAACAGCCTTGTGTTTGAAGGCACGGACCTGGGCTACATGCCAACCATGAAGTTTGAATATTGGGACCTCGCTGACGGCAAGAATTTCCCTCACTTGGAGACCAAGAACCTCATGAAGCAAAGCACTGCAGGGGTGGTGACAACGTTAGAGCCACGGAAATGGCTGCGCGGAGTGGGAAAGTCCGAGCTACTGAATTTGCTATGGGTGTCACATTTCCACCGCGCCCCAATAGCCATTTTCGTCATCAGGCAACCGCTATGCCTGGTGCATGATTGGTATCTATGGCTGGAGGAGCCTATCCCCATCATGGTAGACCTAATTCATCGCATTTCCTGGCTACCATACAAAGGAAAGGACCCCACGACCATATCAGAAGGGAAGGGTAGTGATTTGGCCCTCACAGAGGCCATGAAGACAAAGTACAAGCTGGAGAAGAAGAAGTGGGGTTGCACCATCTCCAGCATCAAGGACAAAGCGGTACGCGTAGAAACCCAAATCTTGGCAGGCAAAGTTATGCAAAAGTGTCACACAGACGAGGTACCGGCACCCGTAATCGCACTGGCCGAGCAGTACACGGAGGGGGTCCAGTTTAACTGGGTTGAATTCCTGTACATGGAATTCCCGAAGAATTATTGAGAAGCCCAGGAGTAGGGTAAAACATTCCACTGTGCGTGGTTGTTGCTATCCTTAGTGCTCATAGTAGGGGAACTACTGGAGGACAGTCAATTCCCCACAATTGAAAAGGATTTACCAGAGGCCGCGAAGTACGCTTCGCTCTAGGCCACGAAGGATGCAAAGAGGATATGTGATAACAAAATGTTTTGGGTGTTCATGGAGATGAACATCTAAATTTGGGTCAATTGGAAGCTGTGCTTTTCGCCCATGGTATACAACATTCTGCAAAGTTTTTCAGAATTTAAGGGATACATGCACAACATCTTTATGAGGGTGCAAAAAGACCCAACGAAGCAGTGGGCAAAGCTACCGTTTATAGCTGCAGACGATGCCATTTTCACTGTCTTGGAGACATGGCCTCCGGAATGGCACGCCCCAAATCTTGCAAGACTCGAAATGGTGGCAGCACAGAAGGAAATAGCAGTAGCTGAGGTACAGGTAGCAAGGAAAGAGGCATAGAAAGCCACGGAGCAGAAACAAGCCGTAGACGCAGCCGCAGCAGCACAGGAAGCCACCACAAAGGCGGGCGAGGGCTAAGTAACGCCCTCGCAGGAGCAGGAGGCAGAGGAAGTAGAAACAACAAAAGGGAGCGCGGAAGAACGGACTGTGTCCACACAGTTGAAGTGCCCACACATGGCAGAGCGAGCAGGACCAAGGAAGAAGGTCAAGGCCTCGAAATTCGCCTTTGACCCAATCACCCTAACCGAGGGTGATTTGCATGACATAGGCAAAATAGCGTGTGATGTCACCAATGAGGCTCTTCAGGATTTTATGCAAGAGCACCAACCTATGCTGGGGGGGCACATATGTAGGTGGCTCTTATTGTTCCAAGAATATGACTTTGAGGTCGTGGTAAAACCTATATGCTTGAACGAAGGACTAGATCACTTGTCACGTATTGAGACAGGTGAGGAACCTACTAGTTTGGAGGAAGGATTACCTGACGCACATCTCCTTGCTATGCGTGTCGCGGATGGACACTTCGAAGATATAATCCACTTTCTGACAATAGGGACTGCGCCGAAGGAATACTCCATCCAACAAAATAAGGAATTGGTGGTGCGCACGGCGGACTTTTTTGTCATCGCGGGACACCTATATAAAATGGGAAATTATGAGATATTGTGAAGGTATGTACTTGAATTTGGACGAAGTCAGATCCTTGCGGAAGCACATGGGGGTGCTACAGGAGGGAACTATGTAGGACAAGCGACCGCACAAAAGATTCTTCGCGCAGGGTTGTGGTGGCCAACCCTTCGCTAGGATTCAAAGGCACATTGTAAGGCCTGCAATATATGTCAAAGGACTGGAAAACCATCGCAGAGGGATGAGATGTCATTGAATCCACAATTGACGCTACAAATTTTCGAGAGATGGGAAATCGACTTTGTGGGACCTATCAAACCTTAGGGAAAAACGGGCATGCACTACATCATCATCGTGATGGAGTACCTGACACGATGGGCAGAAGCACAGTCGGTCAAAGACTGCACCGCCACTATGGTTGCGAAATTTTTGTTTGAAAGCACCTTGACCCGATTTGGTTGTCTGAAAACTTAATGAGTGATTGCGGTACACATTTCCTAAACGAAACCATCAGCACGCTCACAGAATAGTTCCAGGTGTATCATTAGAAAAGTACACCGTATCACCCACAAGCCAATGGGACAGTAGAAGCATCCAACAAAATACTAGAGACTATGCTAACCAAAGTGTGCAACGTGCAGCAAAGCAATTAGGACTTGCGCGTACCTGCAGTGCTATGGGCTTATAGGATAACATGCAAGAAACTGAGGGGACAAAAACCTTTCTGGTTAGTTTATGGTGTGGAAGTTGTCATGCCGATGGAATATATCGTACCTAGTTTGCGCATAGCAGTGCTCACAAGGATGACAGACCGTGAAGCTCTGGAGGAAAGCCTCACAAAATTGGAAGAACTTGAGGAGGAATGGTTCTTAGCTGGTTTTCATCAGCATGTACAAAAGCAGCGTGAAAAATCCTAGAACGACCGCCATATTAAGTTGCACACCTTCAAGGTAAATGATTTAGCGTTGTTATATGATAGTAAGTTTGAGAAATTCCCAGGAAAGTTCTAAATGCATTGGCTAGGACCATACACGGTTAAGGAGGTCACAAATGGAGGCACGATCCAGCTAGTCAAACTAAATGGAGAACCCTTCCTAGGCAAAGTGAATGGTAGCCGCTTGAAGCCCTACATAGGTGGGTTGGCTATCTGACTTCACGAAAGAAGCAAAGTATTTGTACTCCAAGGAGCCAGACAAAGGCACAAGACTATAAACATATGCATTGGATATGATTATATATGTATGGAAGCATTTCGAATACAAAGGTCTCGGAACAACGGATGCAATAGATCCAGCAAGCAGCGGCTCAGTGCACTGCAGACCTCAGCACCGTTCGAAAATACTTGGAGGGACTCCGCGCCAAGATCACCACACCGACTGAGTGACTCGAGGGTGAGTCACGATGTTTGTGTTGGGGATCTGTTGGGTATGGAATCCCCCAAGGAATGTTTTGGGGCTCAAAGCCTAAGTTTTGACCCGATATTGTTATAAAGACTTTGCGAATTGTAGGCGCGGAGCACGAAATGTATGATACAGTCACAGGTTTGTCTTCCCTAGTTTTGTAATGTAATGTCAACCTACCCATGGTCCGCGGTCCATGGGATTGTATAAATATAATGAGGCTCTAAGTGTAAAAGATAAATAATGGAGTAGAGAGAAGTAGAAGCGAAGAGAAAGATTCTTAGTGTCTTGGATCGTAGGGTAGGAGAAGGCTCTATAGCTGAGTGCGCAGAGGCCTAGTAGTTCGCGGTTAAGTGTGCGAACCCCTACAGCTAAGTGTGCAGGGTAGAGTCGAGTCTATAACCAAGGAAGAGAATAATAAAGAGAAGTTTTATCTAACTTATGTGTATATGTTCTCGATTTATTGCATGTTTGATATAAATTGCAAGTATTATTTTTATTTACTGCGCACAATCGTATGAATGGTGTATATTGTTGAGTGTAACTTAAAGTATGCAAGTAGACTAATATAATCAACTAACATTAGAATATCAGTAAGGACTTGGGTAATAACA
Organism: Pinus taeda; assembly: GCA_000404065.3. Classification (NCBI taxonomy): domain Eukaryota; kingdom Viridiplantae; phylum Streptophyta; class Pinopsida; order Pinales; family Pinaceae; genus Pinus; species Pinus taeda. The sequence goes on from APFE031584008.1 coordinate 146,510, forward strand.
GCGTTTGGCCCCTGAGTAGGGCTGCGCAAAGGAATCATCTCAAGCGGAGAGGTATGGGAAAGCGCATGTAGCGACATGTGCGCAGGGTCAAACTGCTGACCACTTGAACTCATCAGACATCTCCACGGTGTGGAAACCTGGTTCTTGCACCCTCCCATACTACTTCGGGTGAGACCTCAATCCGCGCTCTACAGACTGTTTCCGAAAGGGCCAGTGGTACCAGGATTTCTTTGGATAAATCACCTTTGAACTTGGGTCAAGCCCCAACAAGCCAACATATATCAATATTTACTCTGCCACATTTTGAATTGATTTTCTCCTCAATTTGATAGCCTATTTCCATACAACATTCCTTTTGGAATTCTATAGTAAAATTTATCTTATCCCTACCACATTTTTCTTCGCATTCACTATGAATAAATCTAACCCTTTGGATGAAAGTCATAGACATCCTATATTCATTATCTAAATTATGATCCCATGCTAATAACTTTGCTTCTGTATCTGATAAAATAGCATAAATGACACATTTCACTGTTTCAAAACGTGGATTATTGGGATATTCCTTCATCAATTGCCTTTAAGATTCTACATAATGGTCCCCCGAAGCACATAATAATTGTATTCAAAACAATTTGACTTATCAAATGCTTCTTTGTTGGGAACTTGAACTGGATCAACAAGAAACACATAATTAACGACATGAGCATATGGATTGTACCTCATCAATGTCTTCAAATTGTGAACATGCAGGTGGTGTGGCTTTCTGATATGATATTTACATTTTCCTTCAATTGGCTTATACATTTGTCTCACATTAAGCTGAAATGTACGATCACCCTCAATTAAGTTTCTCTTTGTTATGTTCTATCGAATGGCATTTTTTTTGTTTTAATAATGCCATCCTCTAAATCAACTCTTGGTGTAATGATTTCCCTGCTTTCTTTTTAATTTTTACTAGGATCTTCACTATTGGTAATGACTACTTGAGAATGTTCAACTTTAATTTTCTTCCTCCTAACATTATCATCATTAACTGGAACAAAGACATTCCTGGGCATTGTTACTTTTGGTATTTTATGGCTATTCTCATTTCTAACATCATGTCTAATGTCATCCTCAGTAACAAAAACATATTCTTCAGTGTCAGTTTCAACTTCCTCATCTTCAAAAGTAACATATCTAACTTTGCTAGATTTATCCACTAGAGGCATTTTTTTATGATCCCTTGGATGTAGTTTTGTAGCATCATGAATTGCTACTTTTTTGTTGTTTTCCATTTATTATTCTGAACCTGAGTAGGAACTACTGACAACATTCATAATATCTTGCTCTATAAAATGAATGTCTCCCAACATAATTGAAATATTTTCAATAAAATTTTGTCAAAGAAAATATCATATGTAAATAAAAACTAAGTTATAAACAACTTCAGTGTCCAGTGTCAAACACATGTCTTTGACGTTTCCCAATACCTCATAAATTCCACTATCGCTAGGGATATCAACATATAGATATATCTACACATCTTCACCTTTTCTTTCTTTCACATACCATACATTTTCTCAAAGCTTCACGTCTTTTGATTTCTTCCAATATGAAATCATCTTCTTATCGCTTGAGGAACTTGATAGATTTGTAGTTATTAGCTTAGGTTTGGTTCATTCAACAGCAATTTTTGAAGATCCACCTTTAATTTTAGCAATCTTTGGTCCAGAAAGATTCACAGAAATCTTCTTTAATGCCATTTTCTTGCCAAAAAATACACATATATATAAATCAATAAATTACAAAAAAACAATAGCTTAAATTAACAAACAAAACGATAAATGATAAATAATTTTGTAAAACATAAGCTTTTAAATTTTTCAATTTTTTTAAATAATAAATTAAAAAATGCAGCCCCCTCCCGCCCCACCCCGCGGCCCAATGAGCAGTTGGGGGTGGAGGCTCAACTCTAAGCAGCCCCTCGGAGGTTGCCCTATGGAGCCCCTCCCGCACCACCTCAGCAACCCATGAGAATCAGCCCACCACCCTCGGTGGGTCGTTGGACCGCACAGGTGGGGCGGAGGGGTTGGCGCCCACCCCCTCCACTGCCCCCATGTGACCCAATGGCCCACTTGGGGCGGTGGGCCGATTATCACTAGCCCCTCCACCCCACCCGTGCGGCCCAATGGCCCGTCGGGGGTGGCAAGCTGATTCTCAGAATCGCCTTGCCACCCCCAACGGTCCAACAGGCCCCATCGGCCGTTGGGATGGGGCGGGAGGGGTTTCGTGCAACTTCCTCCCACCCCTCCCCCACAGGTCCGTTGGGCCATGGGGTTAGGTGTCGTCGGTGACCACGATCGGGCCTACCATGCCCACTGTGGATGTAGTGGCCTTCTGTCTGCCATGATCTTTTCAGGTAAATCTCGCTCATCTAAATTTTTAATTTCTAAAAAAAAAAATTCATTAAACCTATTGAGTTTTAAAACTTGCACACAGAAAAAGGGAAACTAACCTTTAAAATGTGATAATCTTCCATTGAATATGTTGTTGATAGCAATGTAGCTACTCCACAAATTCACTACAAGTCTTTTAACAAACCTTGAAAAACCTTGATGTGATGTGAGGAATAGTGATAATGAAATTTATGATATAGTGGAAATTACAGAATTGTTTTACTACATGGTTGAAGTGGGATTAATTTGTTTTATAAAAACTATAACATGTAAAAAAAATTATGACGATATAGGGAACTATGATAAAACAAACATTACGGAATTGTTTTACTGCACAGTGAATATGGGATTAATTTGTTTTTACAAAGATTTTAACATATAAATCTTGTTATGGCGATATAGTAAATTATGATAAAGCAAACATTACGGAATTGTTTTACCGCATGGTGAATGTGGTATTATTTTTTTTTATAAAAACTTAACATATAAATTGTGTTATAGCGATATAGCAATTTATTTTAAATGTGTGATAGAAGATTTAATATAAATAAAAAAATAAAAAATAAAAAACATTCAGTTGTCTAGTAAATGTTATATAGTTTAAGTAGAAAATCAATTTAGGTAAAAGATTTAGTTTACAATTTTAATTTAAAGATTCAGTTTAAAAGATTAATTTCATAAGAGAATTTTAGTTAAAATTTTCAATAAATTGTAGAAGAAAATTATGGAGGAAAATACATGAAACAAAATTTTTGGAGGGAAACTTAGGAGGGAATTTTTCATTCTTTAAGCTATAAATTATCATTAGGATAGAGCACATTTGTATCATTTAACCTCTTATATTTGAAAGACATGCATTCTTCTGATAGTGAAGTTTCGCTTTGTGAAGCATCAACATCTTCGTCGTGTAACAACTCTATTCATATTGACAAATATAACGGAAATTATTCCACTATGAATAAAGAGTCAAATCTTCCAATTAGTCCTAATCCTAAGGACTATGAGAGCAGCATTGATGAAATACAGGATGAAAAATTTCAAATAAATAAAGAGTCACAATTTCAACAGTCCTAATCCTATGGACTATGAGAGCAGTAGTGATGAAGAACATGATGAAGATTTTCAAAAAAATAAAGGGTCGTGGTTTCCACTTAGTCCTAATCCTATGGACTATGAGAGTAGAAACAATGAAGAGCATGATGAAGAATTTCAAATGAATAGAGTGTCACGGTGTCCACTTAGCCTTAATCCTGTGGACTATGAGAGAAGCAGTGATGAAGAGCATGATGAATAATTTTAAATGAATAGAGTGTCATAGTGTCCTCTTAGTCATAATCCTATGGACTATGAGAGCGACAGTGATGAAGAACATGATGAATAATTTCAAATGAATAGAGTATCACGATGTCCACATAGTCCTAATCCTATGGACTATGAGAACAGCAGTGATGAAGAACATGATGAATCATTTCAAATAAATAGAGTGTCACAGTGTCCACTTAGTCCTAATCCTATGGACTATGAGAGCAGCAGTGATGAAGAGCATGATGAATATTTTCAAATAAATAAAGAGTCACAGTTTCAACTTAATCCTAATCCCATGGACTATGAGAGCATTAGTGATGAAGGCAAGGATGAAGAATTTCCAATAAATCAAGAGTCATATTTTCCACCTAGTTCTAATCCTAAGGACTATCAGAGCAGTGGTGACGAAGGACAGGATGAAGCACTTAGTCATAATCCTAAGGACTATGAGAGCAGCAGTGACGAAGGGAAGGATGAAGAATTTTCAGTGAATAAAGAGCCACATTTTTTACGTAGTCCTAATCCTATGCACTATGAGAGCAGCACTAACAATGCACATGATGAAGAATATCCAATAAACATTGAGTCAAATTTCCCATGTATTCCTAATTCTAAGGACTATAAGGGTAGCATCGAAGAAGAGTTAGATGAAGAATAACCTACAAGTTAGTATTTCAAAAGCACAGATGATCATAGTGAGGATAACGTTCCTCATAATGATGATGAAAATTCTTATACAAATGACAATCCAATGATGGAGATGTTTCTAGGAAATATTGTATCGAGGAGTAGGAGAAGACCTTTTTGTATCAATCCAAGATGTTCTAGTTATAAAAGTGGTAGAGCAGAATATCTGATGATAATAAGTTCTATTAGTGATCTCATTTCAAGTGAATGTTGTAAAAAATATTTCTTGAAACATATGGATTTCAAGTTTGCATTAGAGAAAAAGAAGAGATATTTGTCAATGAATAAAAGCATGCAAAATTCATATTTAGTGGGGTGCATGAAATCTACATTGTCACGTTATGATTATCATATTGGGTGTTTATTTATCTGTAGAAAGGATTTCAAAATGTTTCATTCAATGGGTAATTTTTGTCTCTCAAGAATCTAAGAAAATTTGGAAAAGGATCCCACATTTTATTCAGAAGTACATCATAAACGATAGTTTGGGCCATTATCAAATACTTCAATGTCATGGATGAAAGATTTATTTTCAAAGAATGGAGAGTGTATGTCAAATAGAGAGACAATGCATATTCCAGATAATTTCTCAAGACGAGAAATCTACAACTTATACAAAGAATATGCATAAGGTGCTGAGGGACATGGTCAATTTATTACATATCAATATTCTGTGAAGATATGGAAGAAATAATTCAACAGTGTCCATATTCCTAAGAAGACAAGGATGGGGATTTACAATACATGTGCTTCTCTTAATTAAAAAATGGATAAATGTGAAGGGTTAGAAAGAGGCAAGCATTCATAACTTTAACTTTTAAAATTGTATAGTCATCATCTATGAAAACATATTTCTTAATGACTTTCTTTTATGTTGTGTAGATTCCATTGTCAAAGCACTTCAAGAGCATCGCGAACAACAAACAACTGAAAGGAAAAAGTTGTACAAGCATCGAAAGAAGTGTTATTATAATCAAAATAAATATTTGGGTTTGATAATTGATGGTATAGACCAGAAGAAAACACTTCTACGACATTTTATTCACACACCCAAAAATTTAAATGAGGAAAATTTTATTCAGTATCACTTTGTTGGTTGTATGGTATTCAATGGGAAAATGTTGCCAAGGGTATACTTCACGGCTCCAAATATTAATAATGATGTAAATATGACAATAACCATAATTCATGATGTGATTTCTCATTGGTCTGGTAATATTCCTGAAGTTTTGTATCTACAATTGGACAACACTTGTCGCGAAAACAAGAATCATATTGTTTTTGGATATCTAAATGTGCTTGTTGAATTGAGAATTTTTTAAAAGGTAATGGTTGGTTTCCTTCTTGTTGGGCACACTCATGACCATATTGATCAGATGTTCAGTCATTTTTCAGTCACATTGAGGAGGAAGGAAGTTGGGAGCTTTTCATCATTAATTGAATGTATTAAGAAATCATATGCGTCAAAGCTTACTTTTGATGTGTTGGAAGAAATTATTGACATGCAAAGGTTTATTCTAGGATCGCATGGTAAGGAGAAATGCATTGAACAACTTAATGACACTAGATTCCAACATCAATTTTGTATCAAAAAAAATTGATGGGAAAACACAAATATGGGGCAAGAAGTATTCAACTACTGCAGAATGGGCACTGTCATCAGGTTTGGCATTTTTGAAGTTCATTCCAGATCATCCAATATTTGCAGCAAATATATTGCTATTACAATCAGTTATTGAAGTTCATAATGCATGCAGGCAGAGTAGAGATATAAATTATTCTAATTTCTTAGAAGAAATTAAACAATGTATTAGATATACATATGAGTACATTGATATTACTGATTCAGTTTGGTGGGAGTCTTTTTCAATAATCAATGTGATATCATTTCAAGAACAACAAATGAAGATATACCTTTGAAGAATCCATTTATTTCGCCACAAAATGTGTCAACTAAACATGAGGAAAGAAACATTATTGAACAACAACAATCTCAGGGTGTTATTAATTCTTCACACGTAGAGGAAAGAGAAATGTATATTGGTTCTAGAAGACCTCGTAAACAATGTGAAGCGAAGGAAGACTTTTACATGGATTCAGTACAAGATATTAAGGAGGGTTGCATGATCACAATGCTAGCAGATGGAGATCCCAATGGCTATCTATTCTGGGTTGAAGGTTATAAAGGTCATTACAGAAAATGAATATGTTGCAGGTGTTGAAGTACATTTGTATGCCACAAATACACACCCATTCAATGGTGTGTATAAGCCAGAGATGGTAGTTGATAAAAAAATTGGCGGAAAGAGAAAAAGAAAGGGTACAAATATAAATCGTCACCGCACAAACCTCTTAAAATGAGAGAATGTTGACATAATTGTTTATGATTTCAATTTAACAAAGAGAGGGACTCTTCGCTTCAAGACGATAGAGATTTTGAAGAGGTTGTTACCAAAAGGAACAATGTTGAGATGGGAGTCTACTAAAACCAGTCATAGATCTAGAAGAAGTTTGAAACCTGAAATGGTGGGCATGCATATGGACTCAGATGGGGCACTAGTTGATGAAAGACAAGAATATGGAACATCTTCATTTGAATCCAGTCATTCATCTGAAGATGTGAATTTTGATGATGTGCAAGAAAATACGAGTGATTTTGAATAAATGTCTAAGACAGTTTATATAACTGATGTTTGCACCGTATCTTGAAATACAAATTTTCATTTCCATATGGTGTTAAATGAAGTTATGAGTTATTTTTATGTTTGTTGGATTATAAGTTTTAATTATGTTATTTTTTATTTTTTAGAATATCTAGAATGCAAAAATAACTTAGAGATATAATGTATGTTTCATTCAATCTACAAGCAATGACATTTCAATTAATTTAGTCATGTAATTTGTTCATAATGTCATGGTTTTTTAATTTTATGGTTGAAAAAATTCCAATTTTTTTTGTATCTTTAATGTTATGGTTGAAAAAAATTAGAATTTTAGCGATCTTTAGTGTCATGTTATTATATCTTTAACAACATGGATGAAAACTGATAGAATTTTAATGTGTTTCAGATCCCATTATTTTATCTTTATCGTCATTACTAAGAAATGTTGAAATTATACCTAGGAAAGAAAAATGTTATTCTACCAAAAACATTAGTGTGTTTTTCCCTCAAAAACAATTGTTTTTTGCACAAAAAAAATCGGTTTTACTACCATTTTTTTTAAATGTTGAAAAATTACCCTAAAAAAAATCATCGTTGCAGTATACACACTTTTTGTTTTTAGCA
>APFE031584013.1:20185-36237 GCA_000404065.3 Pinus taeda
ATATATTAAAAATTAGATATTTCTTACACAAATTCTAATTAATGATATAAATTCATTGATTTCAAACATAGATCTTCATCTATAGCATGCATAGTACATACAAAATTCAAATACATGTCAGTGGTCACATAAATCATGATTCATAATTCATAAATGAAAGACAACTTACAACTACTTCATAAGTACGCTAGCAGCACAGGTCTCATTACTTGAATTATAAAGGTTTCATTGTACAAGGTCTTTATTACCAACAGTTAGGGTTTTTATCTTGAAGTAGTTCTTTGGCAATGTGTTGTCATCTCAGAAAAGAAATAGCATCCAATTGAGAAGTGGCCTAATCTTGCAGTAGAATTATGATAGTAAAATCCTGATGATGTGTTAACAAGAGTTGATTGGGCAGTGTGCAAGCAGATATGCATAGGGAATTACTTTCAAGTTTCAACAGATAATGTGTTGTTGTTAAACTGAAATGTTGAGCAATGAATTGATTGTGATAGCAAAGGTTTAATGTACAACCAAGAAGTAGAGTTGACTGTGTGATATAACAAGCGCAGTGATAGCGGCAGTATATGAACAGGATGTGTGGCAACGCATTAACAACTAAGACAAAGTCCCTGTTACACTAATGTTATTCCTGTGACAGCAATACTATTCTTGTTCCAACAATATTATTCTTGTGATGTGGTTGACTTGCCATTTCTTGCGAAAGATTGTTGTGGATGATTTCAGAGGCAATGAATAGATGAAGCAGCAACAGTGACAGTGAGGTTGCCATGGTTTGATAGTGATATACAGAAGCAGCAAAAAATTGAATGAGAAATAAGGTGAAAAACCAAAGGAACAACGTGTATTTTAAGTCCGTGGATTGCTTTTTAGGGGATTTGAATCCCGAAATCGGGACACGATGTGTCCGTACGAGATTCGCACGAATCTCGTATGGACACGTTGTGTCCCGTTCTAGGATTCGAATTCCTAGTAAATCGTGTCTGATTCACAGGATTCAGATTCGTAGGGGGTTTAGGACGAATCCTGTTACTTAGGTTATGTTATATGGGTTTTTTTATCTAGCTCTTACTTGACACTATAGATTTGTAACAAACATGTTTGCCTTAGCTACATACACATTCAGTGTCTACAAACTGTAATTTTTATTCCTTACTTATCATAATAAGAATTATGGATTTTTGTCTAAGAAAATAATAATAATAAAAATAAAAATAGATGATATAAGATATGAGAATATAATCACTATTTACACGAAGTTTAAAATATATATAAGTTACTTTATATCAACTAGGTTGTTATAGGCACTGTGGATTTTTTTCTCTAGAAAATAATAATAATAATAATAATAATAATAGATGATATAAGATATGAGAATATAATCACTATTTACATGTTAAGTTTAAAATATATGTAGGTTACTTTATATCAACTAAGGTGTTATAGGGGGTAATTATTTGCATTATGTGTAGTAATCTAGCTTTTTAATGGGTAAAGAGTGAACAAAGATTATCACCTTTTAATATAGTTTTATCAAACGAAAGGATTTATGTAATGATGTGTTAGCTTTTGAAGTTGTTAAGTGTGTCATGTGATGTAGGGTGCATGGTGTATAGTTAATTCTTGATGTTTTGTGATAGACTTTGTAACATCCCCTATGTTGACTACTATATTTGGAAGACATTAGCTATAATTAATGCATTCCACAGATAACTATTGTTTGGTGAAAACTCCTATTTAAATGCAACTGGAATTATTAGTTAAAATTAAATTAATGCTGTATGGATTGCTGAAAATTTACTTTTATTTATATTTTAAAAAACAATATATATATATATTACATATTAATACTTATTTATTAATAAAAATATTGATTATAATTTGTATTTAACTATTTGTTCAAATTAATTTACTACAAAGAAGGGATGACAAGCCAAACTATGAGAAAAAGAATTTTGGTTTCAACTGCTTGACATGGACTACCAAACCACACCATGTTGACAATAAATGCCAAACCCCTTACTACTGAGGAAAGGTGTTCCTTGTTTAGACCAAAATCATTAATGCAACTAAGCATCTGAGTCACAAATCACTATCTACTGGGAAGGCAAAGGGGCAAGTTGGTTGAATGGTGTCATCACGACCTCCCCTTCTCATGAGTGAAGAAGTAGCATGTAAGGGAAGGCATGATGGGGCAAATCGATGCCCTCTCAGTTGCACCAGCAAACATAGCAATGTGGCCATAACTATGTTAGTCAAGACCCAAACAGGGGTTCAACTTGATTATGGAGAAATTCATGGAGAGTTAGCATGGGTGTGAAGCTCATGGAGAGCGTTCCGCCTGGCACTGGACCATTGATCCATCCTTGGTTTTTACCCGGTGTTACCAATTTGAGCACAGTGAGATTGAATTGAAAATGTTGAGTGCTTGTTAAGACTATGAAACCACTTGTGCTTGTTGTGGCTGTGAAACCACCAGTGCTCGTCTTTTGTTGTGAAACCACCCATACAACAAAATCACTAGTGTTCATCCTTGTGAAACCACTAGTGCTTGCCACACTGTTGATAAACCACCTACAAGTGATATCAATCTCCTAGCTCAATTGGTATATCTCCCTATGAATTTAGTTCAAACTCTGGGTCTAGCGTGTAGGTGATTAGTTACAAGAAAAAGTTCATCATAATAGGCTTACGTTTGGGAGATAGTAAGAGTCCCTTCTCTAGTCGTCAATTGAATTCAACTTGACCAAATAAGTAGCATGGTTTATGTTCTTTAATTTATGAACATAGAACGATACTAATTTGTGATAAGTAGCTTATATTTGTACCTTAATGATTCATGAAGGTTATATGTCTGAGACGTTCATGGCTAATTTGTGATAACCAGCGTATATTTGTACCTTAATGATTCATGAAGGTTATATGTTTGAGACGTTCATGGCTAATTGAATTGTCTGGTTTTGTAATTCTACTAAATAGTTTAGTTTTACAACTTGCGCTAAATGTTAAGCAAATGCCGAAATTGTGTTGTATGTCTAGGTTATAGAATTCATGTTGTGAATGTGAAATTCAAGACATCTCAAACTTTACTTTTGTTGCATGAGCATAATGTAGCTTTTGGAATCACAAAATATAATTTATAATTTGTAGTTGTACTAATACTTGTATTATGAATGATTTTCATCGTAGTGTGAATTATACAAATATTTTGATTGTTTGTAAATGATACAAGCTTTAAAAATCAGGCCAAAGCTTTCCTTTCTACAATATTGTTGTTTAATAACATTTGTTAGTAGATCGTTAGACAAAGGTAGAGTGTATCTACCTAATTAAAAATAGAGTGATTTGTACCATTGCTCACCTTAATTGGAACCATGCTCCAAGAGCAGCTTGGGTATCATAGGTGCAATTCAATTTGGTGTCGCACCCTCTTCTGACCTCATTGTTAGACAAAGGTGGAGTGTATCTACCTAATTAAAAATAGAGTGATTTGTACCATTGCTCACCTTGATTGGAACCACGCTCCGATAACAGCTTGGGTATCATAGGTGCAATTCAATTTGGTGTCGCACCCTCTTCTGACCTCGACAACATCGCCTGGGCAATTATTATCATCCTTACATTCACACAACACTGAGTTTGGTGTTTTTTGAACATTTGGTGAAAGTTAGTTAGGGCCATGCCCCTCGTCCAATTCTTATTGGGCGAATATAATCACCCATCTATTGTGCACTATTTTGTTAACATCATAAAAATGCCACAATTTAGCCTTAACAATCTTTTATATTTAACTAAGTCAACTCATCTAAATCATGATAGCTCGGCATTGAATATGTGAGGAAATGCACTCACTCTGGTGTGCTATCACACTCGCCAAGAACAAACAATAGACACGTGTCGGTAAGTAAATGGCCTTCAAGCCTTTGTTAAAACTTTACATGATCTTACATTGTTAACAGCCAAGCATTCTTGGTTGCATCATATATCCATTCTCCAGGGCTTATTAACACCCATATTATTTTTCACATCATTAATGCCTCAACATTGTTACATCACATATCCATTCTTTAGGCCTTGTTAACACCCATATTATTTTTCACATCATTGATGGCTCAACATTGTTAGCCCAACATAACATGTGTAAGGGAGAGGCCCTTCAATCTCAAAACTGAGAGACTTGAACACCACCATTATGGTTAAGTGGACCCAACACGATATGTCCAGGACCCACACCTCCCCATTATTTCTAAGGGGACAATACCTTCAAAGCAATCAAAAACCAACTAGATCACTTCATAACATATGGAGTCTAAAGGCAATATTTTCACTTATGCTAGAGTGTGAATGGAATTAGATTTTCATAAGGAATTTCTAATGCAATCCAACTTGAATGGGAGGGTTGGAGTCATCTTTAATCTTTAAACTAAGAGCAAATTCCTTTCAAACATAACACTTTCCATTGAGTATAGGCACTTCACAAAAAGTTATCCAATTTTCAAAGATTCTCCATCATCTCCTAAGCCAAACCCAACTCCTTGAAATAATGATGAATAAAGATTCAAGCAAGGTTCAAGAAAGAAAAGGAATCAAGGCCCAAAGGGCCCCCAGTCTCCCATTAGACCCCAACCCCCGTCCAAGCTCAATTCTCACTCAAACAACATACATGAAACTCTACAATCTCAAAAGGAAGTAGAAGAAAGTCAAGATCTCAATTGTGATAGGCTGCCATTAGCTCAAGCACATTCAGAAATATCAAACCCTCCAAAAGCATATGCAACTCCCATTTTGGGTACTTCAAAAGCAGCACAAGGCCCCAACGCTAAAAAGAGAAGATACACCAAAAAAAAGGTGTAGAAAAGATGAAACCAATGCCTCATCCTCTCCATCATTTTCAAATGTGTTAATGAAAAACTCTTATTTCTTTCTTCTACTAACAAGATATAGAAAATACCTCAAAGAAGAAATTCCAATGTCAAGCAATGTATAAACCCTCTTCATATTAGTAAAGGGTGCATTTTGATCAATTATTGATTATGCAATATCATTGTGTCAATGCCTCATCCACTCCATCATTTTCAAAGGTGTTAATGAAAAACTCTTATTTCTTTCTTCTACTAACAAGATATAGAAAATACCTCAAAGAAGAAATTCCAGTGTCGAGCAATGTATAAACCCTCTTCATATTAGTAAAGGGTGCATTTTGATCGATTATTGATTATGCAATATCATTGTGTTGTTTTTATATAAACACCGCCAAAATCTACTATTGTAATCTAGGGCAATAAGATAAGAGTTTTGGAACCTACAAAGTTGGATCTCTTCTTATTCTTATTTTGATGAGAAAAGACATATTTTTCATTTTATCATATCCATCTTTAATTTGAATTTCTAAAACAAACATTCCTAGTATTTCTGGCATATATTTATGGCAGCATTTTATCACATATATATTTTCCAATTACTTGAAAAAAATGCTTATTAACTTTGCTTTTATTTTGTCGAGAAACACTACTTTAATTATTCAAAGATGGTATTTGGGTCGTTCAAATTATTTTTTTTGTCAAGAGAAACACTACTCTAATTATTCAAAGATGGTATTTGGGTTGTTCAAATTATTTATTTTGTCGAGAAACACTCGTCTAATTATTCAAAGATGGTATTTGGATTGTTTAAATTATTTATTTTGTCGAGAAACACTCGTCTAATTATCAAAGATGGTATTTGGGTTGTTTAAATTATTTATTTTGTCGAGAAACACTCATCTAATTATTCAAAGATGGTATTTAGGGTGTTTAAATTATTCTCATCTAATTATTCAAAGATGGTATTCAAGTTGTTTAAATTATTCAAAAATGGTATTCTGGTTGTTCAAATATGACCTTGGATGTCCACAATATGGCCTTGGATGTCCTATATGGAAAATGTTGCGCAAAGGTCTTTGATTTCGATCCTATGGGGAAAATGTGGAGCAAAGGTATTTGATTTGTACGACAGTTCTGTGGGAAAAATATCGATTAAAGGTATTTGATTTGTGTGACACTAAAATACTGTGATATTTGTTACATTAAAATACTATACACATTCTCAACTTAAATCTATAATAATTGCCCTCGTATACGACTGATTTATTCACACCAATTGAAAAGCCATTGCCCTTGCAAAGGAAAGATGCAAAGTTTACACCTCAAGATTAGGTTGCAAAGGAAAGATGCAAAGTTTACACCTCAAGATTAGGGTGGGCTTGTACCACATTAATAGTAGAATTTCAATTATGTTCCGTGTTTATAAAATTAGTAAACACGTTTAGACTACCAGCATTTGATCAAATTTGGATTACACAATCCATCTTAATCCAAGGTTAATTAAAAACTTAGAAACTAACATTTATGATTGAGTTTAGGTAATTCAAGGTTAATTAAAAACTTAGAAACTAACATTTCTGATTGAGTTTGGTAATCCAAGGTTAATTAAAAACTTAGAAACTAACATTTCTGATCGACTTTAGGTTATAGTCAGCACCATCTTAACCCAAAATTAGTTAAAAATTAACTTGTTGAATTACACAATCCATCTTAATCCAAGGTTAATTAAAAACTTAAAAACTAACATTTATGATTGAGTTTAGTAATCCAAGGTTAATTAAAAATTTAAAAACTAAGATTTAAACTAACATTTCTGGTCGACTTTAGGTTATAGCCAGCACCATCTTAACCCAAAATTAGTTAAAAACTAACTTGGGTAATTGAGTTGGAAACATGTTTGGGTTAGCCAGCATTTAAATGTGTTAGATGGATTATAATTAATATAATCCATCTCAGTTTAACTCCAAATCCATGTGGATTGTATATCAGTGTTTTTCATTGCATTTTGTTATAGATTCCCGTGGGAGTGAAACAAACACCCGACACGGATAATTCCTCCCACCCGTGATAGGAAAGCACATCACTTATCTGGGTAATTAGTAAACACGTTTAGACTACCCGCATTTGATTAAATTTGGATTACACAATCCATCTTAATCCAAGGTTAATTAAAAACTTAAAAACTAACCTTTATGATTGAGTTTAGGTAATGCAAGGTTAATTAAAAACTAACATTTATGATTGAGTTTAGGTAATTCAAGGTTGATTAAAAACTTAGAAACTAACATTTCTGATTGAGCTTAGGTAATCCAAGGTTAATTAAAAGCTTAGAAACTAACATTTCTCATTGAGTTAGGTTATAGCCAGCACCATCTTAACCCAAAATTAGTTAAAAACTAACTTGGGTAATTGAGTTAGGAAACATGTTTGGGTTAGCCAGCATTTAAATGTGTTAGATGGATTATAATAAATATAATCCATCTCACTTTAACTCCAAATCCATGTGGATTGTATATCAGTGTTTTTCATTGAATTTTGTTATAGATTCCCATGAATTTTGTTATAGATTCCCATGGGAGTGACACAAACACCCGACACGAATAATTCCTCCCACCCGTGATAGGAAAGCACCTCACTTATCTGGGTGGCACTAGTCTAATTTAAAGACCATCTAACGCAATAATATATTTCTAACACTAAAGTGCTCATCAAAAATATGTTTTTGAAAAATAGCTCGGTTTGAAATTCAGCAAAATACTTTTTGAAAAATAGCTCACATTGAAATTCAGCAAAATATTTTTGGGTTATTTTGCTATTTAAAATACATTTTTGAATGCAAATTCAGCACCCGCAAAACCCCTGTCTGGAATACTCAGCAGAGAGTTCACAACTCAAAACTTAAAATTGTAATTCTAATTCATACCAAATTTTAAACAAATTCAACTGAAAAATGGCTTGAAAAAGCTCCAAAACGCAAAACAAATAAACCATATATATGTTGAACATTAACACAATTCCATTGTAATCAGGAATTTACAAACTACGGAAAAGAAAAAGCAATAAACTAGTATGACATCATTAAAACATAAAACGCATTCATAGCTTTCCATAATTGGTCGTGTGCTATACATATGTGATCATCCATGGAACGCTAAATTATAAAATAACTCCTAAGTTACTTGTGATTGGGGGCTATAACCATACGTTACCGTCCATGGAAATACTAAATTATAGAATAACTCCTAAAATACTTGTGGGCATTGGGATTTAACCAAATGCTGGACCGACAAGATCGCTGAAAAAGATGGATAAAATATGCAAAAGCAGCATGGTTTCACAGCGCACTGGATACATGTTAGACATATAACAGGATATTACAAGTAACTCTCACAGCAACCATGAAATCCATCAAGATACAAGAAAATCTACGCCTTGGAACTCTGATTGCAGTGAAGAAGACCCTCGCAATGGTGGAAACAAAAACTGCGGCATGAGCAACTAAGGCATCGATGCATGCAGAGGACTCCAGCTTGCTTACCTCTTGTGTAATGAATCCAGATACCGCTTTAACTTCAAAAACTCCACAATTTCATAGGTGAACCACCAATGATTAAGATTACTCTTAATGATGTATATCATTTACCTCCTTTGTGTTGCTAATCCTCTTTAACTGCGGAGAATCTTAAAAATATACAACATCGTTTAATATACAGAAATATGTGGTAAACCTTCGTTCAGATATATGTACAATTATTCACTTCAAGAAGTGGAAGATTCGGAGTTTGCTCCAATTTGTTCGCATACATTCCCTCGACACAAAGGGCATACTCTGCAAACAAAAATTACAATCTAAGTCTCTCATACGGTACCAAATTATGCACTCGAGAGTCCTGCTATACAATGTTTTCTTTAAATCCACAGATAAAAGTAACAAAAAATAGCATATATCTGTATTGTAAAGAGATACGTGATGAAATAGGCACCTGTGTATTTCTTTTAGCCAT
This sequence comes from Pinus taeda, assembly GCA_000404065.3. Classification (NCBI taxonomy): domain Eukaryota; kingdom Viridiplantae; phylum Streptophyta; class Pinopsida; order Pinales; family Pinaceae; genus Pinus; species Pinus taeda. The sequence continues at coordinate 29,055 of APFE031584013.1, forward strand.
TTATCAACACATGCCATATGGTACTCATGGTGACAGGGCAAAACCCTGATTTTATCTCCTTCCTCATATTCTGCTAGGCAAATGTAGCACCTAATAACAGAAACAGTTGCCAATTAAAAAAAATCATCCATTTCTAGGTTGACAAGTTTATAAGGGATTTGCAGAAACTATGGACTTCATTCCAACTATAGCCCAGAATAAAGGAAACAGCTTACAGAGAGAAAAGAACTTACTGTGCTGCTTCATCATTTACATTTTCATTTTTCTCAGGTTTCTTGTGATTCCTGATGGGAAATGAATTGACAACAGACTCAGGTGCTGGTAGTGAGACATGAGATAATGACGTTGTCTGTGAAAGAGCAACTGATTGTCGATGAATCTCATCCAGTACCTTTAGAAAATAAAAGAAAATTTCAAACTTATTTCACAAAAATACAAGCATCTATTTTGAACAGATATCGGATGAAGCAAGCACGTAAATTCTTACAAAAGTACAAATAGGAAAGAAAAACTCATGAATGAGTCAACTTAAAAATGGAGAAAAAGTCACAAGGGATGCAACATTACCTCAAACAAGGCTTCTGCAAGCATCACTATCCGTGAAATGCTTGCATGTGTGCTTGTCTCTTCTGTCATCACATAAGCCTCACAAGAGCAGTGACCATCTGCATGGGTACCAGATGCACAAAACCTTGAATGCCCAGAAGAGGTTCCATCAGAACCCCTGCGCAACCTTTGCAAAGCCCAGACCTGCATTGCAAACAATTTGACACTGTTAGCAAAACAAACAAATTTGAAAAAATGAATATAGTGGAACTAGTCATATAAAGTTATTGAAGAACAATTTTTTTCTTGTCTGTACTGCACCGAGCACTGAAAGCAGTGTTATTGCTGATCACATAAAATTACAAGACAACCAGCTTCACAGGACTACAATGGGGAATGAGGGTGGCACCTCTCTTACCTTACAGTTTAGCCCACATTGAGAGTGGAGCGAAAGCAAGATAAGAATTAATACATGCATCCACCAATGAGCCTTAAAGAATAGAGGCCTCTCACATGATGAGTGAAATTTGTGAGGGAAGACTCTGGGAGTGACCCAAACAAGAAATAACCAACCTGGGATCTGAAACGCCATCTCCGTTCTTCTGAGTCAGAGTGTCGGCCATTATTGAGTAAATCGTCTTCTAAAGCATCATCATATAGTACTCCACTAAAATCAAGAAGCCACCTATCATTTGTAGAACCAAGATCATCGATGTCATCTGCTGACAGAAGTATAGCTGGAGTCAAATTCCTCCTCCTAGAAGTTCCTCTGGTCAAAGCATCCCACAGTCTCCTCCGACTGTTCCTTCTCAATTCTTGATTGCTGACATGTCCTGTTGAACTAGATGATTCATTCGATGAGAGACTTACCGCCTCTACTTGAAGCATACTCCTGCTCTCTGATTCTCTTGGCTCAGGATTAGTCCCCGATAAATCTTGAGAAACAGATTCTTCACCTGTTAACTGACCTTCAGATGGTGTAGAATCTGGACCCACAGAATGGAGATTTGCAACAGAGCTCTCAGATTGCTCACCAAAATCACGAGGAACTGTGAATGATCCTCCTCCCTCTAAAGGCGGAGATGATTGAAATTCATTATTAAATGTACTCAGTTGCCTCATTTCCTCAGTACAAATAGAAGATTCACCTTGGATATTACTTGACTGTGCAAGGTGAGAATTGGATGCTTCTAGATCCACAGCAGTTGTTTGCCCAATCTGGCCAGCAATATCAGAAAGGTTACCACCATCCATGGCCCCACTTGACTCTCCCAGATGATGACTCCTGTCATCTGGGCAAGAATCAGAGGCCTGACCACTTCCAGAATCCCCCCATCTTCCAGAACATCCAGTCACTATTTCTCTGGATTGACTACTAGAGCTTGCACCAGGTGTCCCAAGCTCAGTCCCACCATGTCCATTTTCAGAAGATACTGTCATATGATGAGAGTTCTTCTCGATGGCAAGTTCACTTCCATAATCTTCATCTTCATTTACTGTCGAATTTCTCTGGGATTCAGCTGGAAGTTCATCATTCTACAATAAATATTATTTGTATCAGTAACATTTTCCAAGTAATGATGTTAAAAGATAGAAGTAAGCTTCTTACAGTGCTGCATTTCCCTGATATATTTCATCATGTTGGAAGGCCACTAACCTTTGATTGACTTCCTTTCTTTCATACAACTGAGAAATTATCTAAAATGATGTAGATACAAAAAGTAGATACTAGATATACACTACATTTCCTAATCCAGAGTATAGATGCAGAACGTTTAGAACCAGTAAAAAAATTATCATTCAAACCATGAAATTCAGAATCACAAAAGAAATTTCAAATTGAGCCTGCAAAATATGACAGGCTCGTGCATAGGGGAAACCAAAAAAAATGGATGATCTAGATGTATCTAGAAAAAAACAGTCTCTTGGATAATCAAAATGTTCAACGATAAACCCAACATTTTCAGTTTGAGATTTTAATTTTATCTATCTTCTCCTATACAAAACAAACAAACTCATCAAGCTCCTGTGGACTGAAAATACATTTTTTTGCAAGTTGAAAACTTGGTTTTGATGTATATCAAGACCATAAAATAATAAAAGGAAAAAAGAAAATCATTTATGGTCTTATCCAGCACTATCCGTCTTTATTTCTGCCCTGCTTCACATAATCTATGTCTATCCTATATTTAGATCATTGTCAATGCTGTGAACCTTTCCCACCAGGGAGGCATGCCCTCACAATCGCCTTCATTCCCACTGCTGCACATTCTGCTGTAGCAACTGGGGTGAAAAATACTTCCTAGAAAGGCTCGCACGTTTGTACCAAAGTGTTCCACAAGGCAATTTTCCAGACCCTCAGGATAATTCACTTAAAGCTTCAGTTAGTGATGTTGAGTACATAGATGCTGCCTTAACAATATTGTAACTTAATCTGTGTGCCTCGTCAATAGTCTACATGGATCCATTGAGGGAATGAAACCATAGCTAGACCCACTTATTCCTTTTCGTGTGTTTTGGGAGGGAAAACATTGCCAATAGGCAAAGGCCAAAAAGAACTATGACAAAGAATAATACTTCAATTAGTAAACGACTACATCAGAGGTCGTATGATCAGAAGCTTCAGAGTCGAGCAACCAAACGAAGGCATTCCTTAAAATCAGTGAGAATAGAAAACTTAAAGTCAATGAGGCCTACATTATTTGGTTGGATGGTGAGGAGCACGAGAGCCAAAGTAGCCAAATTGAGGCACACCTTCAACAATTTGTTGAGGCTAGAAAGGCCAATGGAGCCCAAATTCGAGGCCAATTGAACCATATCAAAGTAGGTATAACATGGTCACCAAAGCTTTCTTTTGTACCCTGGCCACAACAAAAAATTTTGAGCACATGTTAATGATTAGACTCTCCCGCTAGCTTGATATCAAACATGAGTTAGTCAATCATTGTGGAATGGTTGTTTAATGGCAAAACATCATGGAGGAACATAGGGTGGCCATACAAATCTACGAGGGTGTTATAGCTCAAAATTGTCCACGTCACAGGTTGTGGAATGTGATCGTCTAACTCTTGATAAATTTCTTGAAACCCTTGATCAGATGGCCAATGATAAATCCCTATGCCTTGGACAAATTTTACAAAGCCCACATTGGATTTTGTGAGGCCTACGCTGCTACAAGTCTATCTAGAGGCTATCGATAGTGGATGCCTAGGATACCTTATAAATGAAGGGAAATATAAAATTCATTCCTTTGGTGGGTCATCTTGAGATTATCACCAATTCGCTTCCCATCACCTTGTTGAACATCTCCTATAAGACTTTGTCCACGGCCCTTGCCCTCAACTTGAATACCTGCACATCATTCCAACAATTGGTACACTTTTGAATGATATCAAATGACAAACTTGATAAGGTACTTTTGATAGCCCAAGATGGGGCAAGATGTTGAGAATTTTGCGAGGGCATGCATCATGCAACATGTTTAAACTTTAAAGTTCAAACCATCAATTAAGAAGTTGGAAATTATACACCTTTGCTAATATTAATCTCATTAGGCTTCCCAGAGGTCTGCCAGACATACTTAATCAAAATGATTACATTCTAGTCGAAATGAAAAAATTATATAGGATGGTTATATAGACACCATGTAACAAGGCCATAACAAAGTAATATACCGCAAACTTCTTTCCCAACCATGATTAGCAAACTTTGGACTACAAACCTTTATCGTATAGAATAGGGGCAACAAATTCCGCAGTTTGTTTTGGAACATGTTATTGTCATGAATAGACACCAAACTGAAGAAAACCACAACCTTGTCATGCAGGCAAACGATCAAATAAAAGAGGAGTACTGGACAGTAGTGCAACTGCTAAGAATGTACAGTTAATGACACTTGAAGATATGGGTTGAGCAATTGCCATACATTCAACGACAAAAACAAAATAATCCATAGCTCCAACATTAAGTCACCGTCTCAAACATATGTTTAGCATTTCAGCCCCAGGCACCCATAGATCTTACAATACAAAACGTTTTGACAAACCTCAACCAGACGAATCTGCTACAGATGAAAAGTCAAAAGCACATTAAGAATATCAAGAAACTACATCGACAAGTGAAAGTAGAGCATGACAAGCACCAAATCGGCTATAGGTTTTAGGTGGAGACAAAGTGTGGCTACACCAAACATATCATATTGAGACCAACCACATATAAATTACGTAGCAAGAAAAGCAATAATGATTGCGTCAAACTTGACCTACCACTACACAAAAGTAGACATCCAATGTTGGTGTGAAGAAGCTCAAAGTTGTTCGAGCCATCAATACTATTTGAAGGAGACAGTCGAATCAAATCTTACCTCAAAGCTATTCGAGCCATCAATACTATTAGTGAAAGGAGACAGTCCGATCAATCTTACCTAACATTACAATTAGCTAAAAGAGATTGTGAACCACAAGTGGCCCGCTTGCGTGGGTACAATGGCTAAAATGGCTCTCATGGGGCCTAAACGCTAAACATAAACAGTAAGCACGGCGTCTCAGCCGAAGCTACCGCAATGAAGGGTACTCTCACGTCAAAATTACCCAAGACTTGTACCTGGCCCCAAACTCAAACTTGAGTGGTTGAAACGGCATTTGAAGAGAGAAACACTAACAGAAGCACTTCCGCTTATAGATAATGGGGATACTCTTCGGTGAAAAATACCCAGTACTTGCAGCCGGCCCCCAGCTTCCGTGGTTGAAACAGCCCACAACGGGCAAAACACAAAATTACCCAAGAATTGCATCTGGCCTCAACCTTGAGTGGGCGATACGGCCTTTGAAGAGAAAAACACTAAACAGAAGCACTTACGCTTAGCTAATGGGGATACTCTTTTGTGAAAAAAATACCCAGAACTTGCAGCCGGCCCCAAGCTTCCGTCGTTGAAACGGCCCACAATGGGAAAAACACTAAGCATAAGCACTTCCACTCAGCTAGACAGCCGCAACGGGAGTACTCTTCCGTCAAAATAACCCAGGGCTTGCACCAAGCCGCAACCTCTAATCTGTGCCTCTGGCGAATTTGAACCTTGTTGGGTTGCCTGGCAGACCACTGCAGTCACCGCTGAACCGTGGGATTTAAATTAATCAGCCTAATTCGTGTCCCATAAGAATCGTATCGGTAGTGAACCTTTTTATCGTATAAACTATGAATCATAAACGAATGTTCCAGATGAAAACCCCGTCAAGCTTATTATCAATACAAAATTGGCGATAGAGAAATTTTATTGTGAAAACACAAAGACAAGAGCCTGTAATTCAAATTAATTGCAGAGCTCGTTGCTTTCTTTTCACATATCTTTAGAGCGTCATCACGCACCTCTCAATTTACACAATTCGCTCTAATCGGAAGCCTGTGAAGCCATCGCATCACAACGGGCAAGTAACAGGGCAAGATTTATCAGGCCTCAGGGTTTGTATTTTTCCCATTTCATGTATGGGAATTGAACCGATGACCTGCAGATGAGAAATTAGAAGAAAAAAATGGAGAAAAGCACGAAGAGAAGTGCACCTCGGTGAAACGAGGAAAGACAGTCCCGCAGCTGAGAGTTCGGATCAAGGGCCGGATGCGACCTTCGCGCCTCTGGTTCAGACCACGGTCCCGTGGGCGACTCTGTATATCACCCCCTGCCGCCCGACTATTGCTCGACCCCATGAGATCCCTCGCACCAAAAAATGAATGAAAGAAAAAAATATCAGGTTTCCCGTGCCCCCTTTCGCAGAGTGATAACGCTAACGAAGAGAACCAGAAATGATGGCTTTGAAGAAAAGATACCCAGGACTTGGCCTACCCTTGCTAGTATTATTTTAATGTTATTTTATGGCTGCAATTGCTGGGAAGGTAATTATAAATTTATTTCCAGCGGTACGCGTTTTCGTGGTGCCAACGTGTCATTGACGGTCGGCCATTTCCTCTGCTCCCGCGTCTTAATCGCCTCCGGTGTGGGGGCAGGCATTGTATTCTTTGCGGCCAGCTAGGCACATGCGGAATTTCTTGCTTGAACAAGGCCACTGCTACGTCTCTTCTTCCCATCCCATCCCATCCCATCAATCCCATCAGTCCGATCATTGTTTACTTGGCTCATAACATTTTGGGTTAGATTTTAAATGTTGATTTAGTTATTTTATTTTTTTAATTGTCTTATGTATTTGTTATTAAAGTTAATTTATTTTAATTATGTGATAGGTTTCTTTAATATTAATTTAATTATTTTAAGTAGGTTATAATGAAATTATTGAATTGAGATTTTTGTGATATATATCAATTTTTTGAAGAATTTTTGGCAGAAATCACATAGAAAAGTTTTTGTTGATACGTTTCGAACCAACCCAGGACAAGTACCATTGTGGTTTATCGTCAGGACAAGTTGAATGAGCAGATCTCACTTAGCACAACTGACAAGTTGAATGAGCAGATCTTACTTAACACATCTGACGATGAACCGCACTGATCGGTAGTACATTTGACAAGTTGAATGAGCAGATCTCACTTAACACATCTAATGATGAACCGCACTGATCTGTTCAAAACGCGTCGACAAAAGCTTTTCTATGTGATTTTCATCGAAAATTATTTAAAAAATTTATAATGA
>APFE031584013.1:37278-51842 GCA_000404065.3 Pinus taeda
TATCTTAATTTTTCATATATTGATTATTTATCTTTATCTTTTTATTCATGGTAGGTTAATTCTTTGCTTTTTATTTCCCATGTAGAATGAAAATTCTTGAATTCACAATTTTCATGCAAAACTAGGTCACTTTCATTTGTCATGTCACCAAGGAATATCTCCAACTAGTTATATAAAAGGGAGTGGCATTAATAATGCTTCTAGTTCCAATTGTTGAAGGACATGAATTTCCTTACTTTCATGGTTGTATTCATTGCATGTTTGGTTATGGTTAACAACTTGTTCAAACTATAATAAATTGACTTGAATTTCCTTGCCTTGATGGTTGTATTCATTGCATGTTGGGTTATGGTTAACAACTCGTTCAAACTATAATAAATTGGGAAATATTTTCAAAGGACAGAAACATATTAACTTATATTTAAGTAAAAGTTAATATATATAGAGAGAGAGGGAGAGTTTTGAGAGTTAGTGTAATTGGTGGAGTTTTCGTTATTAAAGTCCTTATGTTATTGAGAGGTTACACTTCAATTCTCAGTGTTTGACTAACAGAAAATGATGTCTCTGGACATTCTTGGGGTCAATCTCAGTGTTTGACTAGCAGAAAATGATGTCTTCTCAATCTCAGTGTTTGACCAGCAGAAAATGATGTTTCACTAACAGAAAATGATGTCTCTGGACATTCTTGGGGTCAATCTCAGTGTTTGACTAGCAAAAAATAATGTCTTGTCAATCTTAGTGTTTGACCAGCAGAAAATGATGTTTCACTGTGGCCGAGAAAATGATCATTTTGAATAGATATATCTAGTACAAATATCATGTACTTACTTTAGTGTCCATAAATATTCATTTATAAGATATGAAATAATCTACTTATATAAAATATTAACATTTTTGTAAAATTAAATTTTACGTTTATAAACTTCCAATATTTTTATAAATTTGAATCATCTTTTTTGTTATGTCTTGGGGGTACATATAGCATCCATTCGGGCATATTATTTTGACCATTGATCTAGAGATCAAAAATAGGCTAAAAAATGAAGGTGCTCAAAATCTCCTGAGACTGGCATCAAGTCGTAGTGTTTGTCATCATGATTACAACGATGCTTGAAACACCTCAATCTGACATCGTATGAAGAAGTTATGGCATTCTAAAATTTTTGACCAACATCTAAAAAGTCAACAGCAGGGTTGACTAGGTTGCGGACTCGACAGTGTGTATAGCTAATGTCATCATTTGACTATGCAAGGTACAGACGACAATGAACCAATTTGGTCTTGACACGTGGCATAACCATACAAGTTACAGCTGGCTCATTTTGATTGGTGGTTTGATTTGCGGTGACCCAATAAGAGGCTGCCATGTGGCCCAATCGGAGGCTACCACGTGGCCCAATCAAAGGGCCTCGACGGGGTTTGACTCCTAGACCTCATACACAACAACACAATGCTCTACCACAAAGTTGGTTCTTAACAACCATAGGTCGTCGATTACATTTAAAGTAATATGTTTTCAAGTTTGGGAGGAGGGTTCAGGCAGTGGGCCCTGGCCCTTGGTCACGACAGCACCCATATGCCCACGATGCAAGTGGAGTGGAGAGGGGCAGGCGAGAAGCTCCAGCCCCCAAACCTATCGACACCCGTAGGACCTTTGGTGGAAAAGTGGAAGGCGTTATGGTGGAAGGGTGAGGCATTTGGCCCTAGCCCCGGGTTTTATGCGTTACAAGTGACCAGAGCAGGGGCTTAGGCGGAAGGGTTGGGTAGATAAGCCCTAGCCCCGAGTTCCATCAAAACCCATGTAACCATCAACAGAGCCAAATCCAATGAGGTTAGAAAGTTTCCCCCACCCCCTGCCATATCGCGCCACATGTGACCTATCCCAATGGAGAAGGAGCTTGGTTGGTGAGGGCAAGCGGTTAGCCCCGGCCCTTGGCCACATGCGCACCACGTAACCCTAATTCCGAGCTTAAGGGGTTATTGGTGAATTCAAACAAACGACAAAATTCACCTTTTGTAGTAGTAATATTGCCGGCGCCAAGCGAAATTGTCGCTCATCGGACTGTGCAAAGGGTGAAATCGTCACGCAATTAGCAGGTTTTGCCAATTTCCATGACAAATAGTAGAGCTTGGCTTAGAGAAGCATATATTGCTTAGTTTTTAACCTTTCTGAGCTCAAGAAGAGCCTAGATAGGGGTTTTTGAGTGTCCTGGACTAAATGGCATGCTAAGTTTTTTTTATTTGAGCACTGTCTGATGGACTTTTTACAAAGTCAAGTCCTTTAGTGCCATAGATAGTCAAATTTTTGTAGCAAGTTGAAGGCTTTTTTGAGAATGGAGAGAGCCTAGGCAAAGGTTTTCTAGCCTTCTAGTTTCATCTGCAGCAATTGTTACTTCAACAGAGCAACTATTTTCAATCTTTTCTCAATGTGCTCATGAGAGAAGCTCTTTTCAACACTTCATTGTGGAGTTGTTGTATGTTTTTGTGTTTGGATTTCAATTGGAGTACAAGGGCCTGTTGTGAGAGTGTCCCTTTTCTGTTGGTAGTCATGACTTACTGTAGGGAGTCATATTTTTTAGTAAGAATTATTTGTAGGAGAAACAAGCCACTCTTGTGTCAACAATTTGTGATGTACTCATTTGTTGCTAAAATCAATATAGAAGGTCTAGTCATTGGAGCAGGGCCCAAAGACATAGCTCAGGAGGGGTGAACTTTGTTGTCAAATTTTGGTTTCTTCTCTTCAAGTTTATCATCTTGAGTTGCATGTGAATTTTTTTATCTTTTAAGTTCATGTGAAAATTTAACTCACCATCTTGAAGAGGTTGTGAAATGTATTTTACCTTTAAAGACCCATTTTGTTAACTTGTTAAGTATCACGGGACAATCGGTTTTTATCAGGAAGTGTTGTTCTCCCATTTTAAGATCAAGTGGTATCAGAGTGGGTTCTGACCAAGTTGCAAGTATGGGTAAGAAACTAAAGCATGAAAGACTCCAAGGGTTGGAGGAGATTAATATATCTCTTCGAATGGAGAATGTCGAGCTAAGGAGATTGCTTGAAATTGTAGAGGAGGAGAAAAGGAAAATGTGCCTACAATTGTGACATGTAGTAGAGGAACAAACTGGTGAGAATTCCATCCTGGAAGTAGCAAAGGATCCCTCCAAGATGAAGCCAATTTGTGGGTATGGTTCATACATAGGATATGGACCCTATGCTGAGAATGATGCTTGCAATTTTTGTTAGCATCTGAAAGATTCTCCCTATGTGTTAGTTGGTAAAAGTGGTTGGCTAGAGTCATCATCCACTTTGTCATCAGAATCTAAAACATAAAATATGGGTGACAGGCCAAAGAAGGTAATTAGTGTTTCTAGCTCTACTCCTTCAGCTAATGTTGATAACACATCTTTTGCAGCTTTTGAAAGGCATACCAAAGGTATTGGTATGAAGCTTTTAACTCTGATGGGTTACGTTGGGAGAGGCCTCGGAGTCAATGGCCAAGGTATCATTAATCCTATCGAGGTGAAGGAATGACCACGATATGAAGGATTGGGTTATGGGCATGAACAAATTGGAGAGTGCTCTAAAATTGTTGAGGCAAATAAATCATCAAGTGGTGATATGTCACACCATGATGGTAGTGATAATGGCAAATTGTCTCCAAAGAGAGATGAATGTTCCAACGGACATGCACATTCCAATTCTTCTTATCAAAGTCACAACCCAAAGGATAGGTGTAAGTGTCATGGGGATTACATAAATGTTGATGATTTTGATTATTTATGGAAAATGTTTCCTTGCACATTTTGTGATGAAATTGACCATTGTGTGGCTAATTGTGAGCAACATAAGGCGATGGTCAAAAGAATGGAACAAATCCTTGGGACAAGATATGAGGAACCTCTCTCAGTTATGAAGACTTCCTTGTCAATGGGAAAGCGTAAGCATTTTTTCACCCATTGTAGCATGAACGGGCACCAGATTGAAAAGTGTTGGAATCTCCATTTAGAACTTTGTCCCAAGAAGGACAAATAGTTCATGTGATCCCTTGCAAGGAAAGTGACAAGCGACAAAGTGGAAATTGATGTAGTTCCTGAAGCAGCCTTCGAAGTAGAGTGGGTGCAGGAAGAAAACCCATAAGCCTGGTTAGGCAAAGAATGGGTAGCCAATTTTGTACAGTTTGTTGGCTTTGTAAAATTGTAATTACTTGTATATTCTCGTTTAGGTACTTTGTAAAGTGAAGTCATGTACAATCACCTATCTGCAACAAGTGTGTTTTCTTTGGCATGCAATGTTATTTTGGCTTGATGATGAGTCCATTTTTTTGGGGACTTTTGGGATGAATATCTATATTTCATCCAGAATGTCTACATTTGTGTCAAGCACTCACTTATACAAGTATTTCGATGTGAAGCTTGTTTGTGAATTTGATCTTTGGTAAAGATTGTGCAGAAGATGACCATGATCATATGGACAAAGTTAAGCATGTCATTGAACAAATACAACTAGTGCTTCTAAGAGTACAAGTGAAGCTTGAGGAAAACAAAGCAAATTACAAAGCAGTGCATGGTAAGCATAGTTGCTTATGATTTCTAGGTGGAAAATCAAGTTTGGGTTCAACAAAAGAGACAATTCAAGGTGAAGTTTGTTTGAGTAAAAAAAGATGGTTTTTGAGAGAATGATCATATTACCTCAATTGAAGTTTTTGTTCCTGTATGTTTAGAATAATTGCTAAAAGCCACAATTTTTCACAGGAAGATAAGGACTTCACGCAAAGGCAAGGTGAAGTAACTTGATTGGAGCTTTAAGGCACTAATTCAAACAAAAGAAGAAGGATTGAGATCGGGAAAGTAAATGAGCTTTTTCCTCACTTATTTGTTGATTGAAGATTTATTTTTGGAGGTCCAAAAGTTCCTAGTGGGGAGGTATGATCCGAAGATAACAAAAAAAAAATAGGCTAAAAAATTAAGGTGCTCAGAATCTCCCAAAACCAACGTCAAGTCATAGTGTTCATCATCCTGATTCCAATTACGCTTGAATCGCCTCAATCTGACATCATATGAATAAGTTATGGTGTTATGAAGTTTTTGACCAACAACTAAAAAGTCAGCAACAAGGTTGATTGGGCAATTCATACAACTGACGTCATCAACTAACTGTGTAGGGTACATATGACAGTGGACCAATTTGGTCTTGACACATCAGTGGCTCATTTTGATTGGTGGTTTTATTTGAGGTTTCCCAATAAGAGGTTGTCATGTGGCCCAATCAAAGGGTGCCACATGGCCCTTTGTGGTTGGCTAAACATTTTATAACAGGCCCAAGGGCCTTGGCAGAGTTCGACCCCTAACCCTCTTACACAACAACACAATGCTCTACCACCAAGCCACAATATTGGTTCTTAACAACCATAGCTCGTTGGTTACATTTTAAAGCGATATGTTTTCATGTTTGGGAGGAGGGGTCGGGTGGTGATCCCTAGCCCCTAGGCATGACAACACCCATATGCCCATGACACAAGCAAAGTGGAGAGGGGCGAGTGGAAAGCTCCAACCCCCGAACCTATCGACACCCATAGGACCCTTGGCGGACAAGCGGAAGGCATTATGGCAAAAGGGCAAGGCACTTAGCCCTGGCCCCAAGTTTTATGCATTACACATAATTTGAGCGAGAGCTTAGGAAGAAGGGTTGGGCGGATAAGCCTTCACCCCTGGTTGCATCGGAACCCATGTAACCATCAATGGAGCCAAGTCCAACGTGGGCGGATAGTTGGCCCTCGCCCCAACCATATCACACCACATGTTACCTTATCCCGACGGAGAAGGAGCTTGGGCGGCAAGGGTGGGTGGTTAGTCCCGACCCTTAGCCACATGTGTGCCACGTGACCCTAATTTGGTGCTAAAGGGGTTATTGGCGAATTTAAACATGTGACAAAATGCACCTTTTGCAGCAAGAATCTTGTTGACACCAGGCAAAATTGTCATTCGACGAACTGTGTAAAGGGATAAATCATTGTGCAGTTAGTAGGTTTTACCAATTTGCAGGAAAAACAACAGAGCTTGGCTTGTAGAAGCATATCTTGCTTAGTTTTTAACCTTTTTAAGCTCAAGAAGAGCCTAGATAGGGGTTTTTTGTGCCTTAGACTCAATGACATACTCAGTTTTTTTTTTTAATTTGAGCACTTTATGATGGACTTTTTGCATAATAAAGTCCTTTAATGCCAAAGACAGTTAAAGTTTTGCAGCAAGTTGAAGTCATTTTTCAACATGGAGAGAGCCTAGTCAAAGTTTTTCCAGCCTTCATTTTCATCTACAGTAGTTATTACTTCAATAAAGTAGTTATTTTCAGTATTTTCTCAATGTGCTCATGAAAGAAGATCTTTTCAACACCTCATTGTGGAGTTGTTGTATGAATTTGTGCTTGGATTTCAAGTGGAGTATAAGGACTTGTTGTAAGAGTGTCCTTTTTTCTGATGACAGTCATGACTTACAGTAGGGAGTCATATTTTTGAGTAAAAAATCTTTGTAGGAGAATGTTTATTTGTAGGAGAAACAAGTCACTCTTATGTCAACAATTTGTGTTGTACTCATTTGTTGTTGAAATCAATATAGCAGGCCTAGTAATTGGAGTGGGGTCCAGAGATGTAGCCCAAGAGGGGTGAACTCCATTATCAAATTTTGGTTTCTTCTCTTCATATTTATCATCTTGAGTTGCATGTGAATTTGTTTCTCTTTTAAGTTCATGTGAAAACTTAACTCACCATCTTGAAGAGGTTTTGAAACATATTTTACCTTTAAAGACCCAATTTGTTAACTTGCAAAGTGTTATAAGACAATCAGTTTTTATCGGGGAGTGTTGTTCTCCCATTTTTAGATCAACCAACATCACTAATTTTTTTTTTGGATGCTAAAGTTGATATTAGCTATAGGCATTTTTATTTTTTCATTTTTTTTTAAAAACACTTTTCTAAATTTATTGGATGTCTAAGTGTCGGCATGAGGTTAAAATTGTGTGCCCAGGATGGGGCAACGGGGTGACATGAGTATGTGTTGTGCAGCTCATTAATGCCTATAGCTCTCAAGTTGTGGTGCAATATTGTTGTTACATCTCATCACCATTTTTTTAAAATGTTTTTCTAGATTTCTATTTGATGTTTGAGTGATGGCATGAGGTTAGAATTTTGTGCCTAAGATGGGGTGGCATGGTGACGTGAGTATGTGTTGTGCAACCCATTAATTCTTATAGTTCTCAGGGTGTGGTGCAATGGCATTGTTACATCTCATCACCATCACACGGCAATCACATGCCCCTTAAGAATCTATGGTCATGCTTTAAAGGTTTGATGCAATAGTTTGTAATAACTAGGATTGGTGAAGCTGGTAACTAACCTTGTTGTCCTCATCTCATTTTCATTTTGCATGTGTTGTTAGTGCTTGAGCCTACTATTGAACCACGTGTCATTTACCCCGGCTCTGTAGACTCGCTTACCAAAGACCCTTCTATCTCTTAACCTACTAATCCTCCCTTGGTTTGGTCACTGTAACTAGATTTGGGTTGGCTTTAGTGAAACTTTAGTATGATTATTATCATGTTATCTTCCTTTGTGTTATTTTTAATTCACTCATTTTTTCCAATTCAATTGATGGTTGACTAATGATATACCCTTGTTCTTTGGTAGACTCAATATTCGATGAGCTCCTTTCCAGACCTTAAGGGTTTCCATAAGAGAACAATCTCTCTTTTTTCTTTTTTTGGCTCAGACATTCTTTTCCAAGGAGTCTTTGTCATACCCCTATGGGGGCATTTATACGAGGTCCATCTCATGACATTTTTATTGGATTGGTTATTGTGGATTGCATTCACAACGTTTATTTTCATTTTTTATAACGCACGGTATTTTCCATGTTAAACAGGGTTTTGGAAGGAAAGGCATGACAATGAGATGGTTTCCTGCCCTACTGGACAGTATTGAATTTTTATTGTTACCAATGTATACTTACTTGAAATGGGTTTAGTTGTTTTTAACTTATTCTAACTTCGACAGCTTCTGATAGAGACTATCGAGAGGCTTCTTTGATTGCCCTATTGCTTTGATACTCCAGTTGCACAAATCTTAAACCTCTTGTGTCAAGTATTAACTAGAATTCCAGTTCTGGTTGAGTTTTCCTGAATTTCGATAATGTTTATGATTATACTTGTTGTAGCTCAAAATGACCTATTAAAATATTTTTTTGAGATTTGCCAGAAATCTGCCAAATTTCTTAGGTGTTCTCATGTCTACCATTGCCATGCCTAATGTGTTTATGGGATGTGTAGAAATGTATGAGTACTTCCTAACATTGAAAGAGCTAATAAGCTTCAAAACCTTTTGATTTCTCACACTTAGATAGGTGGAAGTATGCCATAGAAATTGGGTCTATACCTGAACTTGAAATAGTTGTATTTAGGTGCAATCAAGCTCATATGTGCTTTGCAAATAATATCATGAATCACCAAAGGCACTCGGGATTCCAAGATTAAATTTCTTTACATGTTGACATCTTATAAGGGATAACATGTATATTTCCAAATTAAAGCGATAATATGCCTTGCATTTGTTAACAATAGCTAGATAAGTCGTGCAAAGCTTTGGGTGGATTTGTGGACCGTTTTGTCATTAATTCTTTTGGATCAGGTTTCCAGGGTTTATTTATTTTGCTACTACTCCCCTTATTATCAAGGTTATGGGGAGTTCTATTCTACCGGCTTCCTAGTTACTTCAAAGATGAAGCAACTTGTTTTATAAACATTGGATCCTTAGCAAAGGCACACTTTTAGATGTACAATACTTAGCTGGAAATGGTTATGTTATAGCATGTTTAATGACGAGATAATGCTTGAAGTGCATATTTGCAACCAGTGGGTAGCAATCAAAAGGCAAGGAAGATGGGGAGAGAACATTTTGTTCGCTTTATGGTCAAAAGGAGTAGTTGGGGAAAGGTTTCTAGTAGATATACATATAAGTGTTCTAGCACAGACAGATTGACATCCTAGTATTATAAAAAGTTGGCTTATAATCACAATTTTCATTGAGTTGGGAGCAATAAATTATTGCATTTCCTATGATAATTATTTAATGGGCTATTTGTGATGTCTGTTCAAACTTGTGCAAAAGGGAAATTCCTGGCAATTTTCATTCCAATTAGTATCTCATGCTAAAGGCTTGACCTTTTAAGATTCCCTTAGTTATTGCAATCTCCTTTATGATTGGAACATAATTTGCTTGGCTATGTAAGGTAGCTCTGCCATTAAGGATGTGAAGGAGCTCCATTGTTGACAATGCTTTCCATTTTGATTAACATGGGATTCAATATCTCTTTACTACATCTTCTTAATATTTATTCTGCATCGGTCTCCTCTCTAACTCCAACATTTTCAATGCCACTTCCAATCTATATGTTTGCACTTCCCCTCCCTTATCTTGGTGTAGATTGCACTCTTCCTCCAAGATTTCTTAGGGATGTTGTTATTCTTGTGATTGGATTATTTGTATATAACTTGCATTGTGTTGTGGAGACTACCAAAGTACAATAACATTAATTTTGGAACCTTTTAGCTATTTCTAATCATTTTTAAAGTTTTAACTTTGGATTGAAGCCAATTTTCATATTTATAGGCAAGAAAGAAACAATGTTGGGGAATATTTCGACCTCTTTTATTACTGCATCAAATAGAAATTATGCACTAGACGCTATTGAAGCTATAGTTGCCATATCACTTCCTCTTCCTCTAGGTTATCAAAGGTTGTTTCCATTTATTGAGGTGCTTTTTAGCCTATGTGAAAAAATACATTTAGGAATTAACATTATGCAAATTGACAATTGTGATGTGAATGTTAGGGAGATTAAAGAGGCTATAACATGCACATCATTTTCATGTGCAAAACCAGTTGCTTCCCCACTAAAAAAAGGAGAGGGAAGTGCAATATTTGTTGATTTTTCAGAGAATGGCCACCACTGGAAAGGGAATGTGGGGCTATATATTGTACATCAGAATTAAGGTCATTTGCACAACAACACCCACAGGAATATTGTGATACATGTCAATGAGCATAATAGATATTTGGAAAATCCACAGGGAGAAATATTCAAAGGTTCTGATTTTACTAATGAATTATTTGTTATTCCTTTGTATCAACAAAAAGAAACCAGAGAGTTTTAATGATAGAGAAGGTCAGACTTGTTAAAATATGGATAATATAGAAGAAGTTGGAATTTGCATTGGATTCCTACTGCACCAATAAAGGAAATAAATTGGAAATGAAACCAATGGAGGCTTGGTTGCAAAACATGACATGTTCATCCCATGTCCATGTAGAAATGAAAAAAAAAAAGGTTATATCTAAGAACTTGTCAAATACGATGGAAAGCATAAGAATACTTCGATCTTAAATGTAAAGCTGGGATGATTTCAACACAGTGGTACGCAAAATGTTCTACCTAATGGGTATTGATGTGATCTCCAATCTAATTGACAAATCCATGAAGGAAACCAGAGCATAATCTAAATGAATATACTATCAAGTTTCAAACTTATTATTCTTTGATGAAAATTCTCAAGGAAGTGCCTCGTAATCCTCAAGTATTTAGGACGATAATATCTCTACATTCAACCAGAATTGGAATTATTTCATGTTCAATCCCTAGAAAAATCTCTATATGTCGAGATGAAAGGCAAGAAAAGGCATAATCTGAGATTATGTAGTAGAGAGAAGGATAAAAAGGACCAATTGATCTAATGCTCTTAAAATACTAGAGAAGCACAAGATTGGAGATTATGATCATGCGTTATTAAGTTCTTCTGGATTAATGTATATGATAGTTGCAGTTTTGATAAGTGCGTTGTAGTGTTTTCTTCTCAAAGATGTATGAAAAGAACCCACTTAAGACTGTGATGACAAACAATCTCAACAATATAAATGGCTGCTAAACATTGTAGATTTGCAACAACTGATAAAAACAAAACCTGCCAAAGTCTGGATCTATGCTACAATCATAGTTAAACAACAAAAAGAAAGAGTAATAACTCTAATAATCCAATGGTAACTAGATATACAAAGAATCATTTTATTATAACACTTGTGAAGGAAAGAAATAGATGTTACCAGTCCCCCTCTATGGGATGGGTTCTTGGCTATCCTCAAACATCTTCATCTTGTGTAGAGTCTCTCTCCTCTATAATGTGAAAACCCAACAAAAATATAGTGTGCGATAATGAAAATAATCAGAGTTACAATAGTGAGTGCAATAATGAAAATAATCAAAAGTGAATAATGAATGGAAAACCCTTCTATTTATAACATAATATTGAGTTATCCTCGAATATTGAGCAATAATAAAATATTATTGATCTCATTCTTGGAATAACCACTTGGAATATTTTATTATACTTGTTTAGGAGGGAAAAAGTATTTAAACTTTTTATTTAGAAATAATAAATAAATAAATGATTTATTTGTCATCTCAAGGAATTAGTTAAGGAATAATAAATAAATAAGTATTTATTTAATTATTCCTAAGGGATTTAATCAAATTTAACAAAGAATAATAATTAATTAACGATTAATTAATTATTCTTAGAGAAAAATAAGATAATTAATGATTTATCTGTTTATATTTCATGATTGGGTCAAATATGACAAGGAATAATAATTGAACAATGGTTTAATTAATTATTCCTATAAGAAATCAAATAAATAGTGATTTATTTAATTATTCTTCATGGGTTTAACTATAAATTACTTAACAAAGGTGGTTTATTAAGTAATTTTTCACAGTGAAAGCAATTTTACCATATACATGGTGTACTTCGATCCATCTAGTAAATTAGGCTAGATGATCAATTTTTTGGTGATAA
Source organism: Pinus taeda (assembly GCA_000404065.3). Taxonomy (NCBI): domain Eukaryota; kingdom Viridiplantae; phylum Streptophyta; class Pinopsida; order Pinales; family Pinaceae; genus Pinus; species Pinus taeda. The sequence goes on from APFE031584013.1 coordinate 49,169, forward strand.
CAGATTGCCCCCCGACGTATGAATGTTAGGAGCAAAACGTATGAACGGAATACGTTGTAAAGACACAATCACTAGACAACACAAGGGAGTCGGAGAGGAAGAGAGAGAGAGAGACCAATGAAGTTGACTTTGAAAAAGGATAGGGACAGAGGGGGCGAGACTAATGCAAGTCTCCTTTTATGTTATGGTACCAGACCTCAATGAGGCGAGGGAAGCATACCCATACCCGCCGAGATAACTTAGTACAAAAATAATGGTTCACCCAAAAATATAAAACTGAGCAATGAAGTACATGTTGAAGGGTACATGACATGCTGGCATAATAGAGCCAGAAAATAATACAATGTGTCTCATATACATAATGCACCTTGAAAAACATGAGCCAGGAATAAATAAAATAATATATGATCACATGAGATACAAATCCCCTTCCCTCCAAAAATGGGTGGGAGGGAGGGTAGAACAACCGGAGAAGCCCTGTTGAACAAGGAAGGGCTTTGCAAAACTAAATGGATCATATGGAGGAGACATGCATGCTATGAACCGGTAGGAACCGAGCCCATAAACTCTGTGGAACTACATATGAGGTTGTAGCATAGTAGGTATGCATCTGGCCATGTGGGGGGCTACCTGAAGGGCCAACCCCTCATGAGATCTGAAAAATCTCACACACAGCCTGGAATCATTGGTACAATCTGCTACATCACTGGACCATCAAGTGTATGGATCATGAACATGAAACGACCAAGTCAGAGAGCAATAATGAGACCCTCTGCTCGATCCAAAGTTTCGAACAATAATGGAAGCTAGAACTAAGATACACTACCCTCTAGGTCGTTCTTTTGGAATAAATGAGTTGATGTCGAAAGAATAGGGCCCGCGATAAATGAGGCAATGAGGATCCTCAACTAAAGCACGAGGGAAAATAGTAATGCGACTAATGGAATGACACCAAGGATAATGGGGAAAAAGTGGGGTTGAGGAACAAATGGAAAACTACCCTTGTGAGAGCATAAAGTGCACGGTTGACCTGGCAACAACTGACTCAGCTCCGAAGGGGATGGAGATAGTATGACTGGAGGAAAAAATGGGCAACACATGATGAATGGTATGAAAATATGGATGGAATATTGTGACATGATATAATGGGACATGAAATAGACTCCAAAAATGCAAGGGTGACTCATTACAGATGCTCTGAACAAGGGTTACTCGATGACGCTACCACATAGACTAGGCCCGGTGGGGACCATTGAAACATGAGTAAATGATGGTTACGCATGACAAAAATCGACACAAGGTACAACAAGTATTCGAATGAGGAGGACCTCAAAGTACAAGTGTTGCTTGATGATGAAATTCGATTTTGAGAGGTGACGCAGTGACCTTTCTTGGAAAAAAGGTTTCCTGGTGAAGTGTCAAATTATCGAATGAAGTGATGCAACCTATCTAAATGCATGATAGAAATAAATACGCACAAATCAATGGGAAATGCTAGGGTAAAATTTCTTGAGGTAGAGTGCATTACGAGGATTGGGAAGGAGTTGGCCTTCAAAATCCTCTAGGAGATATGCCCCCTTACCTAAGTCCTTACGAATGATGTAAGGTCCTAGCCATAATGATTCGAACTTCCCATGCCCAAGGGTATCACAGGCCCGGTCATACACCAGAACAAGATCACATTCGTGAAAGGCACTGTTGAAAATGCAACAAGATGATGGAGCTTAGTGAAAAGAAGTCGCCTTCACTAAGTGGGCCCGCAGACTATTTTTGGCGCAAAGTCTATTTTTAGACATATGGATCATGGTCTATGAGTTGTAGGATGATATTTATGGATGATTGGTCATGTTAATAAAAATAGATGGACTTCTATTTTTAGACATATGGGCGGAGTCTATTTTTAGACTGCCAGGCTAAAAAGGAACAGTCGAATATTATTAGCTCTTAATAATATTTGGACTATAAACATTATCTTATCCTCTTGCAACACTTCAGTTCGAGCTACGGATGTGGCACATGCAACTGTCAGAAGGAAATAAGCTTTTCCTATGGGTTAGTTGAGCTATTGCATGATGGACTTCGGTTAGAACTCAAGTGATTGAGTTTGGTGGAGTTGATTGAGGAGTTGATGGAGTTGTGTTCAGTTTGAATTAGTTGAACTAGTTGTATTTAGTCTAACTGACAACTACACTAGTGATGAGTGGTGTGAATTAATTATTAAATAATTCACTAATTATTAACTCATAAATCAACTAAAGAATACATCAGTTAACTCAGTGCATGGACAGTTCAGTGGAGACAAGTGTTAGAGATGAGTGAAAGGGCAAGATAGCTGTCAGTTGTGACTATAGTTGTGCATGAGATTTGCGCAATCAATGGATTGAGTATTGCCAATGAGGATTGTGTGGTATAGACAAGGGAAATACGAGTTTGGATCAGCGATTCTCATGCAAGATTGTGCAGAGGAGGCAGGCAAGCAGCGGAGGAGATTTGAACCTGTGATTGATTCAGATTTGAGCTAGTTTGTGTGTAACAGGTGGAGATAGTACTGAGTACTTGTGAGGAGTATTGTACTATGTATTGTTACATGTTCTCAATCAATATAATATACAGATAGTTGAGGGGTTTTTAGCTGTATGCTTTCCCCAGTACATATTGTGTTGATATGTGTGAT
>APFE031584013.1:51862-88440 GCA_000404065.3 Pinus taeda
GCCATCCTCTTTCGAGGAAGCTGTGGAGGATCCTGCATGGGTAGATGCCATGGTGGAAGAGTATGATTCGATTGTCAGAAATAGTGCATGGGAGATTGTCCCAAGACCGGAAGGGAAGCCAGTGGTGGGTTCAAGATGGATCTACAAAGTAAAGCGGATGGGGTGGCACATTCATCAGATGGATGTCAAGACTGTGTTCCTTCCTGAAGGTTGGAGGAAGGAGCATGCTACTTCAGTGGAGGTAGTGGATGCCACTGTTTATCGACAGTTGGTGGAGTCGCATGTGTGCAGGCTCAATAGAGGCACATCGGGTTATGGATCTTGGTACAAACAGGAGGACGAGGTGAAGCTATGTGGCTTCACGGATGCAGATTGGGCAGGGAGCCCAACGTCAGACATCAGGTACCATCATATCAGAGATTGTGTGCAGCGGAGAATCATGTTACTTTCATATATTCCCACGGAGGATTAGGATGCTGATATCTTGATGAAGGCGCTCACTAGGAGCAAATTCGAATACCACAGAGGCAGGATAGGGGTTGCAGATAATACATATCTTGTTGAGAGGGAGTGTTGAAAATGCAACAAGATGATGGAGCTTAGTGAAAAGAAGTCCCCTTCATTAAGTGGGTCTGCGGGCTATTTTTGGCGCAAAGTCTATTTTTAGACTATGTCTATTTTTAAACATATGGATCATGGTCTATGAGTTGCGAGATGCTATTTATGGATGATTGGTCATGTTGGTAAAAATAGATGGACTTTTACTTTTAGACATATGGGCGGAGTCTATTTTTAGACTGCCTGTGTAAATATAGAACAGTCAAATATTATTAGCTCTTAATAATATTTGGACTATAAACATTATCTTATCCTCTTGCGGGACTTCAGATCGAGTTATGGATGTGGCACATGCAACTGCCAGAAGGAAATACACTTTTCTTAGGTTAGTTGAGCTATTGCATGATGGACTTCAGTTATAACTCAAGTGATTGAGTTTGGTGGAGTTGATTGAGGAGTTGATGGAGTTGTGTTCAGTTTGACTTAGTTTAACTAGTTGTATTTAGTCTAACTAACAAATACACTAGTGATGAGTTGTGTGAATTAATTATTAATTAATTCACTAATTATTAACTCATAAATCAACTAAAGGATACATCAGTTAACTCAGTGCATGGACAGTTCAGTGGAGACAAGTGTTAGAGGTGGGTGAAAGGGTGAGTTTACTATCAGTTGTGACTATAGCTGTGCATGAGATTTGCACAATCAATGGATTGAGATTGCCAATGAGGATTGCGCAGTACAAACCAATGGAATTCGAATTTGGATCACACATTTGGTTCTATTCTCAACAGGGATTGCGTAGTAGAGGCAGGCAAACAACGGAGGAGATTTGAACCAATGACTTGTTCGGATCTGAGCTAGTTTGTGTGTAACAGGTCGAGATAGTACTGAGTACTTGCGAGGAGTATTGTACTATGTATTGTTACATGTTCTCTATCATTATAATATACAGATAGTTGAGGGGTTTTCAGCTGTATGCTTTCCCCGTTACATACTATGTTGATATGTGTGATTGATGTATCAATGTGCGCATGCGATTGTTTCTTAATTCCGCAAAATTGATGATCAACGTAGAGGAGGTTATGTATTATGCATGATTCCGCAAATAGTGTATAATCAGGATAATCTCTATGAATAAGTGTCATATTATTCAAAATTTCTACATGGTATCAGAGCAAGCTGATTTGTAGAAAAAAAAATTCTACATGAGATCAGAGCGAGGATTGATCATCAGATCTATTATTCAGAAAGTGATTACGTTTCATTTCTTCAGGCATAGTCTTTAATCGGGCCAGGTAGCCTCTGGATTCATCCTTCCTTTGGAAGGTGAGATATCCGATGAATGCCCATACAGTCAATCTCTGTACGAGAAATACTTTGTTCTCACGAATTTTAGATCAAAAGCGGTTAAGTTTTGAGCTGGTGGAATTCGAATTTGCAGCAGTGTTTTCTTGGTGTCGAAGTTGAAATGTCTTTCAACGGATTGTGATTGGAGTATGCCCTTGAAAGACAACTCGAATTATATTGCATGGGAAGACAGGATGGAGGCAATGTTAGATGACATTGGGTTGAAGGAGTTCATAGATGTTGAAGTCCCAAAGCCTACTGATGTTGTTGAAGCTGAGGCTTGGCAAAAGAAGGCAGCAAAGTGTCGGAGGATTCTGTTGGAGGGTGTGAAGGATCACATTGTATTCAACCTGCATGGAAAGGCTTCTCCATACTTGATGTGGAAAACGTTGACAGATTTATTCCAAAGCAAGAGCGACCAGAGGAAGTTGGCGCTCAAGGATAAACTTAGAAACATTAAGTGTGAGAATGAAGACAGTATGCCCAAGTATCTCACGAAGTTCACCCAATGCCGGGATGAGCTGGAAAGTGTGGGGGTGACTGTTGATGATGAGGACTTGGTGAGCTTGTCTCTCCTTGGTCTTCTGAAGAGTTGGCATTCCTATTAGGACTCTTTCAATGGTCGGGGGAAATTGCCAGGATGCGAGAGACTTTGGTCGGATCTTGTGCAAGAGGAGATCAGGCGGAATACCAGGGACAGATATTCATCAAAGGCATCTGATGTCTGCCAAAACAAAGAAGGGGAAGAACAATAAATTTCAGTGCGAAAGGCAAGAAGCAGGACATGTCCAAGGTGAAGTGCTTTCATTGTCACCAGCACGGACATTATGCCACAAATTGTCCGCAGAAGAAGAAAAATAAGCAAGTTGCTGGATCTGCAGCGGGAGAGGCCTTAGCCTCGCAGTTTGAGCTAGATTTTTCGTTGATCTCATGCTTGGTATCAAGTGTGATGGGATCGGTATGGTTCTTTGATAGTGGTGTGTCTTTTCACATGACAGGAGATTGAGATTTGTTTTCTGATCTGGATGAGAAAGATCTTGGAGTGCACATCGAGATGGGTGATAATGGTAGATACAGTGCCACTGGTATCGATACCATTTCCTTTGAGAGGGAGTCTGGTAAACCCTTCGTATTGAAGGAAGTGATGCATGTTCTAGGATTGAGGAAGAATCTTATCTCTGTGGTGATTTTAGAAGACAAGGGATATGATGTTGTCTTCAGCGAGGGAAAGGCTTTCCTGTGCAGTAAGACAACTAGAGAAACCCAGAAGATAGGGGTTCAAGTCAAGAAACTTTATCAATTGCATGTAGATGGCTGCGCAACAATGGCATGCAAAGTTCAAGGAGTGGTTAGTCGGGATGATGGTGAGCTATGGCACTGAAGATTGGGCTACCTTCACCATGGAGCTTTGAAGATACTACAACAGATTTCTACTGGGCTTCCTAAAGGCACTCTTACGCAGTCAAATTAGTGCAAGGGGTGTACTTTGGGAAAATTTGTGAAAGCCACCTTTCATGAGAAGGATAGTCGCACCACGATGATCCTTGAGAGAATTCACATAGACGTGTGTGGACCTTTCTCAGTAGCTTCGACAACAAAGCATAAATACTATGTGATCTTTGTTGATGATTTCTCTCGAAAGTGTTGGATCTTCTTCATGCAGAAGAAGAGCGAGACATACTCAAAGTTCTATGAGTTCAAAGCACTGGTCGAGAAGGAATCAGGGAAGAAGGTGAAGGCTCTTAGGAGCAACAATGGTGGTGAATTCATATCTGGCGAGTTCAAGGACTTCTGCGGTGCAGAAGGGATTCGAAGAGAGCTCATAGCTCCCCATAACCCACAGCAAAATGGGGTTGTTGAGCGGAAGAACAAAACGATCGTGGGTGCTGCACGGGTGATGTTGCATGATCAGGGCCTACCCCTTCACTTGTGGGTGGAAGCATGCAATACTGCAGTATATGTGCAGAACCGTTGTCCTCACAAGATACTTGGCATGAGTACACCCGAGGAGGCTTATTCTAGTAAGAGGCCTGATATTTCCCATTTGAAGATTTTTGGTTCTCCTATTTACATGCATGTGATGAAGGATGCCAGGAAGAAGCTGGAGCCAACCGCAGAGGTTGGGATATTTGTGGGGTACACTGATACGCCCCACAACTATCGTGTGTATTTTCCAAACAGTCGCAAGACTGTTGTGCGACGGGATATCAAATTTCAGGAGGAGAAAGCCATGAAGTGTTCGCTTGAGAGGGAGCCACATTCTCATGCAGATGAGGAGCTATTAGTTCCTAACGATGAGCTTCAGGATGTGGATCAACCACAAGATGAAGTTCATGGAGTGGAAGAGACCACTCATGTAGCGCCAACCATCAGAGGTCAAAAGTGCACTACAGAAGCTGAGCAAATGGTTCAAGATGCAGAGAAGGTTGTAGGACCACCTACAGCACAGCGTAGACAAAGACAGTCACCTGATCGGTACACTGGATACATGGATCTTGTGAGCAAATGTGTCATGATTGAGCCATCCTCCTTCGAGGAAGCTGTGGAGGATCCCGCATGGGTAGATGCCATGGTGGAAGAGTATGATTCGATTGTCAAAAATAGTGCATGGGAGATTGTCCCAAGGCTGGAGGGGAAATCAGTGGTGGGTTCGAGATGGATCTACAAAGTGAAGCAGGCAGCTGACGGGAGTGTGGAGAAGTACAAGGCAAGATTTGTTGCCCGAGGCTTCTCAGATATAGAGGGGATCGATTATGAGGAGACCTTTGCACCTGTCGCAAGGTATTCTTCCATACGGACGATTCTTGCTCTCTCAACACAGATGGGGTGGCACATCCATCAGATGGATGTGAAGACTGTGTTCCTCAATGGAGTCATTGAGGAGGAGGTGTACATAGAGCAGCCCGAAGGTTTCGAGATCTTCAGCAGCGAGTCGCATGTGTGCAGGCTCAAGAGAGCGATGTATGGGTTGAAACAAGCACCTCATGCTTGGTATACACGGATAGATAGTTATTTCACCGGACTTGGATTCTCCAAGAGTGAGGCGGATCCTAACCTATACCAGATTGTGGTGGAGGGTAAGTTGTTGATCATTGTACTTTATGTAGATGATTTGATTTTGACGGGAGATGAGCTGTTGATACTTTCATGCAAGGAGGATCTTGCTAGACAGTTTGAGATGAAGGACTTGGGCCTCCTTCATTATTTCCTGGGATTGGAACTTTGGCAGCGCAGTGGTGGAATATTTGTTTCTCAGGGTATGGATGTCCGGGAGATACTAGAGAAGTTCAACATGCATGGTTGCAAGCCTATTGATACTCCTCTTCCTGGAGGTTGGAGGAAGGAGGATGCTACTTCAGCGGAGGTAGTGGATGCCACTGTTTATCGACAGTTGGTGGGGTCGCTTATGTATCTGGTCAATACACGACCCGATATATGCTATGCTGTTAACTAGCTTTCACAAGCTATGGTTAAGCCAACCAAGCTCTTCTGGAAGGCAGGAAAGCATGTATTTCGTTATCTCAGACGCACATCAGGATATGGATTGTTGTACAGATAGGAGGATGAGGTGAAGCTATGTGGCTTCATGGATGCAGATTGGACAGGGAGCCCAACGGACAGAAAGAGAACATCTGGAGGGATCTTCAATATTGGGTCGACAACAGTTTCTTGGTACAACGGGAAGCAGATATCCGTGGCACTGAGTTCAGCAGAGGCCGAGTATATGGCAGCAAGTTTAGCTGCATGCGAGGCTATATGGATGAGGAAGATCCTGGTCAGGTTGTTCGGATCACACTTGGATCCTATTGTGATTTATTGTGATAACCAGAGTTGCATTAAACTCTCGGATAATCTAGTATTTCATGATAATACCAAGCACATCAACATCAGGTACCATCATATCAGAGATTATGTGCAGCGGAGAATCATGTTACTTTCATACATTTCCATGGAGGATCACGATGCTGATATCTTGATGAAGGCGCTCACTAGGAGCAAATTCGAATACCACAAAGGCAGGATAGGAGTTGCAGATAATCCATATCTTATTGAGAGGGAGTGTTGAAAATGCAACAAGATGATGGAGCTTAGTGAAAAGAAGTTGCCTTGATTAAGTGGGCCTACAGGCTATTTTTGGCTCAAAGTCTATTTTTAGACTATGTCTACTTTTAGACATATGGATCATGGTCTATGAGTTGCAGGATGCTATTTATGGATGATTGGTCATATTGGTAAAAATATATGGACCTATATTTTTATACATATGGGCGGAGTCTATTTTTAGACTGCTAGTCAAAAAATTAGAACAGTCGAATATTATTAGCTCTTAATAATATTTGGACTATAAACATTATCTTATCCTCTTGCAGCACTTATTTGAACTATAAACATTATCTTATCCTCTTGCAGCACTTTAGTTCAAGCTACGGATGTGGCACATGCAACTGCCAGAAGGAAATACACTTTTCCTATGGGTTAGTTGAGCTATTGCATGATGGACTTCAGTTACAACTCAAGTGATTGAGTTTGGTGGAGTTGATTGAGGATTTGATGGAGTTATGTTCAGTTTGACTTAGTTGAACTAGCTGTATTTAGTCTAACTGACAAACGCACTAGTGATGAGTGGTGTGAATTAATTATTAATTAATTCACTAATTATTAACTCATAAATCAACTAAAGAATACATCAGTTAACTCAGTGCATGGACAGTTCAGTGGGGACAAGTGTTATAGGTGGGTGAAAGGGTGAGACTACTATCAATTGTGACTATAGTTGTGCATGAGATTTGCATAATCATTGATTGAGATTGCCAATGAGGATTGCGCAGTACAGGCCAAGGGGATTCGAACTTGGGTCTCATCTATTCTCAACTTGGATTGCGCAGTAGAGGCAAACAAACAGTGGAGGAGATTTGAACCCATGACTTGTTCAGATCTGAGCTAGTTTCTGTGTAGCATGTGGAGAGAGTACTGAGTACTTGTGAGGAGTATTGTACTATGTATTGTTACATGTTCTCTATCATTATAATATACAGATAGTTGGGGGTTTTTAGCTGTATGCTTTCCCATTACATACTGTGTTGATATGTGTGATTGATGTTTCAATGTGTGCATGCGATTGTTTTTTTTAATTCCGTAAATTGATGATCAATGGTAGAGGAGGTTATGTATTATGCATGCATTTCACAAATAGTGTATAATCAGGATAATCTCTGTGAATAAGTGTTATATTATTCAAATTTCTACAAGAGGAACAGGTCCTACCTTTTGTGGAGGATTTGGAACCAAATGTTCAAGAAGAAGTGAAAAAAGATACAATTTTGTAGAAGAGGTCCAAAACTATAAGATATAGTAAAGGTGACCTTTGGTAGATTGAGTTAAAAGGACAACTTTTAGGCAAAGCTAAATGGTGCACCCGAAATAAGGTGGAGGAAATATTCCGTCACCTCATTTAGTTGAATATTTTGGGAACCAAACGCCTCTCAAAATGGGGAGGTGTGATATGGATTGGATCAATATATTATTTTCCATCCATCTCAATGCTTTTAGAGTGAAAAAAGTGAAGGAATTAACTCACAAGACTATTTTTACCGATGCAACCCAATTTGGCAAAACGAGGTCTAAAACCTTCTAGGAGTGTTTTGAGGAAAAAATGACATTTTTGGCAGTAAAAATTTCCTTATTTAGAACCACACCTTTTTTCCCTATTCTACACACAAATACCATTCCAACGGTGTAAGAATCGTGTCAATCAGAGTCTGTATGCAAAAGTTATTCCACCAAGAAGCTAAGCTTCATGTTTTCACCACTATAACTCAAGAGGATGCCACGTTAACACCCATTATTCATGAAAAAGGGCCTAGTCACATGACTATAATGAAAAATACTTTAGAATATTCTAAATTGTAACTCTGGTTAAAAGGTGAGGTAGTCAAACCTAACCACTAGTAGGCTATCAGGTTGTGTTAGAATCAGGCCACTAGGAGGAAAAGGGGTTTCATTCTTTCTAGTGCATTTGTTCCATAACTAAGAAAAAAGAGCCAAAAGGGATAGGAGATAAAGCACACATAGAGGATTTGTGCACTGTAGCAGCCCATGGGCCACCGGCCATACTTCTTTGGATTTTGCAACCATATTTCCATTCAGAGAAAGAGACCAAAGCAGCCTCATCTTCCATCTAGGTTTTTCTCACAAAAGGGTTTCCTAGGTCATATCATGTGTCAAATGTGTTTATAATCTTTTATTTCACCATTCTCTATTTTATGCATACTTTTAATTCACATGCATACAATATTAACTGTAATATGCAAATCCATAAATCTAAAGAGATATAAACTCCATTGGTGTATATTTTGGAATTTTTAAGTATAGTTTTATCAAAATTATCCTCAGAAACTGTCTAGTGGAATATCAACGGTAATTTATGGATCAGTTTCCAACTTGCTACTAAACCAAAAAATGCATTCTTGGCACATATAACATCTAACAAATAGGAGGCCATATAGAAAACCACAACCCTCTCAGCTCTAGGATTTTGTGCCTATTTGATTTTAATACTCAGTTATTTAGATATAATACCTCACCAATTGAGCCTATTTCCTTACATGGATATGGTATATTCTAGGGGTATCTAGGCATATAAAAAATATGAGCGATCCTTCTCTCCATATAATCTACACAACAAGAACATGAGGTAAATGTAGGGCTCTTGTAGGTTGGTGGTGTTAGGGTATCTACCAATGGCTTTGGTAAAGTACATCTTGTCCTCTTTCAACCAACTAGCTAGAATCGTGCCTACATCATATTTCTCATAAAAAATTAGCTTCAAGTCACGATTCAAGAGCTCTTCAAGGTCTAAGAACTTAGATTCTCAAGGAACTTCGTGGGGTAAGAAATTCATGATGTATTCCCCTTTCCCATTGCTCATGATGAATCTTTTAGTTTACTATCCATAATTACGCTCTACATTACCTCCATTCTTGTGAAAATACAACATGTGCAACAACTACATGTAGCCTCAACCCTTAGATAAAACCAAAGACACAATCATCTACCCTCCACTAATTTTGATCACTATGAGATGCAAAGACCAAGTACTCTTGGTTCTTGGAACAATTGTACATATCATTCCAAGAGGAAATTGCCATAAAATAACTAGTGGTTTCCTCTATAGCATTTAAAAGAGGAATCTTGAGCTCTAGCTTTCTGGCTAGTTATAGAATGATGGCCTCATAGCTCATAATTACTTTTATTTCAAGTGTAGGTGTGGCCTGCAAAGACCCAACAACCTCCTTAGCTTCAGATTATGCCTTCTTTGGTAGGGATTTCTTTAGAGTGGCTTTCTCGGGTTCCATCTATTTAACTATACATGTCAAAAAACAAAAATGAGATAACCAAAAATCATGATAATTGAAACAAATTGATAGATATAAATGTGATGAACCTTATTGTGGAAGTGACTAGACCATGAAATTTCACCAAGAAAATGCACATGCAGAAGAGTGCTTAGGTTATTTTAGAAGATGAGACTAATTCACCCTTGGCTCTTATGAACAATTCTTGTTATGGAAAGAGTATTGAGCTATGGTTTGCAAGTTTTGTAGGCTAAAACATCCCATTAATGCCATTCCTAACCAAATCTACCGCAATTTTCTTAGTTTCAATGTGAGAACAATATGATCTAAATAGTAATAATCATTGATCTGATGTTTCGAGAGTGTAGCCTCCACCCATCGAGGATTTTGAAAAAAATTAGGTGCGACCAATGGTAATCACTTTTTTATGTTCTGGTATTCAGACTTTAGTTAGCAATCATTGGGTTTTATGGCATGCTTTTGGATAGTATCGATCAAATTCTGTCGATCATTGATGGAAAGTCCATAAAACATGTTTAAATGATATGCAAAGCAGCTCTTGCAAATTGTCAAAGGTGTTATCATGATTTAATAAATTTTATTGCTCATGGGGAATTCAATTAGCTATCAACAGATTTCATCATGTCAAACAAGACTTGAATAGTCGAATATCATTTATCATTGATGGACCTATAAATCTTTGACACATCCCAGGTGCCAAAAAGAATCATTTTTTTTGCAATGCAGTGCCACAATCATCCATTAGTGGAAAATTTATTATTGGGCATCCTCGACCCATTAAATTTCATTGACTTTCGATGGGCTCATCATTGATCGATAGAAAAGGGTGCGTTGTTCAACTCAATCCGAACAAATCTCATCAATAACCAATGGGCTCTTTGGAAATCAACAAAAAATCTTATGTATGGAATTAGGTGACCGATGGGATTATGTTGACCACCGATGGACTCATTGGAAATCAACACCCTTGCGCTATGTTGCAGAAAATTATTTACTCAACATACCTCACTCATGACTAATGAGTTTAATGAAAACTGATAGATTTCTTCAAGTTGTGCCTAAACATGACTCAAGGAATTCCACCAGTGGCCAACAAGATTGGTGATTTTGTAAGGGTATCAAAGTTCATTGCTTGGGAAATTTTCCAATCCCATAAAAAATGTGCTTGTTTATTGGTCTATGATCAAAATTACAAAGTATTGCGAAGGAAAAACAATTTAGTGGTACCCCAAAATTTATTGAACTAAATTGTAGAGAATGTCTTACACAATTACCATAATACAAATCAACAATATCCTTTTCCCAATGATGGTTTGTCTAAAAATACATTTTTAATATGACAAATTGTATTTAAACTTACATACCATTTTCTGATTTTTTCCATACAAATATTAAACAAATATAACAATATGTTATATTGTTAAACAAAAAATAAAAAAACTATAATTTTTCAAAATAAATATTTAAAAATAAATATATATTTTAAGCTCATCAATATTAGTGTATAAAATCCTTTTATTTAAAAAGATACTGAATTTTCTTCGCATAACAATTTTGATTACTCAGATTTATTGAAATACACATATTCTATTTTTTTAATTTAAACTTATAACTTATTAAATAAAAAACAAAAGACATCTTCTTATGTCATATATATATATATATATATATATATATATAACAAACTATTAATACTTGCCCAATATATATATTTATAATTACATCTCTGTGAAATGTTAGAACTCAGTGACTTAGTGAAGATAGATACACCCATCGATCTTCTCTCAAAATATGATTATTTAGGACTAAAGGTCACATTTTTTATTCCTTAGGTAAAAGTTACATTATGAAATAAACACCAAAAGCATAAATTAATATTACATTATTAAAGTGGGACTTGCATGCATAAAGTGGGAGTTATAGAGAAGGTGTTTTATAGTGATAGATTAAACTTCACATCGAAGGTTTAGAGTTTGGTGGTCATAGTAGAATAAGGAAGACATTAAATTTCTTTTATAAAATAAAAAAGTGTTCATGGGTTTTCCATGCGTGCAGTAATACTCAAATGACATTGGATTCCACTTACATTAAACATTTAATCATTACTTAATATATGTCTTAAATCATACCATGTTATCCAAATCTAGTGCACGTAAGGCGTTGTTAAAGTTTTGCAAAAATGTTTGTCTTTTCAGATAGATGCACTCATGTCGATTGTGCATGAAATTTAATTATTTCATACAACACTGCTAAGCACGAGATTTCCTTTTATTAGGTAAATATATTTGCAAGGTTCTCTTATTTATGGCAGTAGGGAATGGGAGTAAATGGTTTTTTTAAATTGTGAAGATATTGTTTAAAATTCGAAACTCTTTTCTCATGTTTTTTTATTTAGGAAAAATATTTTATAGTCGGTTTGAATAAGGTGGTATATCTAAATAATATGTTAATCAATGGGTTAATTTTTTTATTGAATTTTTTTAATTGAACAGAAAACAATGAAAACAATGAATTAAAGTATGAAAACAATGAATTAAAGTATGTAATCGGTAGTTTTAAAGAGTAGTTATCACTATTGTACTAGATAGGAACATTTCATAAATATTATAAATGGGCGAGTTACAATATGTCTTTAAAGACTTGAACTCATGTGGTTAGGAAATGAATTGTTCATCAAACCAATCAAGCTAAGATCTTTTGATTGTGATGCAATCTCATTTTAATATCCTTATGTGCTTGAATCTCAGTAGATCTTTTATAATGAAAAGGATATTTTTTCTTTCGTAAATCAAGAGGATGAAGTGTCTAGTTCTTCCCACATAATAAATTTTAAAAAAAATATATATGTCAAGGGTTTGAGTCATTTCGAAAATATTTTTCAACTACTGATTCCTCAGCAATCCCCAATCATAGTAATGAATATTCCAACCCCAAAGTTGAAGAAATTGTCCCTATTAATGTTGGCTCAAAGGATGATTTCAAAATATTATACATGGGAGCCTAATGCACTAAAGAAGAGAAGACTAGGTTCCTAGCCCTTTTCAAAGAATTCTTAGTCATCTTTATCTGGTCTTACAAAAAGTTGCATGAATCTAATCTAGGTATTATTCAACACACTAATACCCTTTGAGAAGGATGCTAAGCCAATAAAGGAAGGTAAATCTTGTCAATATTATTTTAGATGTTGTATTAAGTAGGGAATTTGACAAAATGCTTGAATGCAATGTCATTTTTCTAGTTCAATGCTCAAAATGGGTTGTTAATTTAGTTCTACTTTACTAAAAGAATGGTAGCATTTAATATTGTTCAAAGTTTAGATGTTTAAACTATGCAAGTGTTAAAGATAGTTTTCCTTTACCTTACATGGATATGATCTTATAGTAGGTTATCAATTCTTAAATGATGTCTCTTCTTGACAATTTTTATAGTTATCATCAATTTCAGTGTGCCCAACATACTACCATAAGACCACTTTTAAAATTAGTTTAGGTACCATTGCTTATCACATGATACCCTTTTCACTGACTAATGTAGGCGCTAACTTTCAACATGTGATGCACATTGTCTTTGTTGATCAAATTGGTACTGTTATTTAAGTTTTTCTTGATGATTTAACAGTCCATTGTATAAATCCTAGATATCAATTTCACCATTTAAAACAAATCTTTCTTGGATTAAAAAAATTCACAATATCCTTAAATCCTAGCATATTTTTATTTGTATAATTAAGGGAAAGTTGGTAGGAAACATTGTCTATAAGGACATCATGAGTATTATGTAGGACAATTCAAAGACCTCCACCCTATGAATTCCATTAAAAATATTAATTAAATTCTCCAAAGAAGAAGTTATGGAGGAAATTTAGGAGGTAGATGTTGATGGGTCTTAAAATTACCATGTTTTGACATCCTCTTTTACTTATTTTTAATCACTTTATGTTTACCTGGATAACCTTCTATTGTTCCATTTTAATGCACATATATAGAATCTAGGCTTAAATTATTTTCCATTACATTTCTTAGTACCTCATTTAATTATGACTAGCATTAGGGAGAACTAGCATCTTACGTATTTACATTTGAAGTAATAATTCATGCATGAACATGTTGTTAAAAGGTTGAAGAAATTTTGAGTTAATCTTGTAAAGCATTTGAAGATCCATTTGTTAAAATTTAGCTGCCATGGAGGAGAAACTCAACCACCATCAATAATATAACCTCTTAGGGAAGACAACGGAACACATATTTCATGGTTTTAATTATTTAAAGGCTTATTCATATGTGCTTGGGTATGTATATTCATATTTATTATAAAATTAAAAGTCTTCCATGTATATACCATATATGTAGGGATCCCAACGTCATTAATAACCATTTTTTAACATATTTTGTGCAAGTTACTGTAACCCACATGAATTATTTCAAATTTGATAATTATTGGCATACCAAAATATATTGGGAGTTAGCACCAATCTTGTAACTATATAAAAAATACATGAACACCAAAAAACCATCAATGGGAGAGATATTGTTATTAGATCTGGGCATAATACAAACACACAATAGTATTCCATATTTATAATAACAAGATAGGTACAATAGATAACCATATCAACCTATAACAACTAGATAAGAGGGACAACTATGTGACTTTTGGAATCCACACATTGTGAATGACTCTCTAAAGGAATGCATTGGAACACTAATGTGTTGGAATAATACATGTTTCTCATTATTTTTAAAACTCACCCTTAATGGAGAAGTGGATTCTCTACAACATCTATCTTGTCTTAATCTCAGTCGTCTAAGGACTTCATCAATATGTTATGCCTACAACATAGTATCCACTATGAACAATCATTTTAATCATAACTCTATCATGCAAATATTACCATAATCTTGGTGTCCATATAAAGGAACAACATCCACCAAAATGCATGGGTAACCAACTACTACAAACATTGGTCTACCATGACATCCTTAAAGTACCTAGTTCATTCAACCATCCTTGAATTGCATATGTTCATACATGTACCTTGAAGTCCCCCTACATAATCATTAGTAATAATCCTAGGTTCTCCTTGGCTTATCCATCACCACACTCTAACATTACACCTATGACACTTTGTGGGTAACCCTCAACTATCATATTTCAAGTGGATTCTACTTACCACAAACAATACACCACATTAAATTATGTCTAGCCCGACCTTAAAACATTAGTTGCATTAATAATTTGGGCTAACCATGAACCTTCCTCTACAAAGTGATTTTTAGAGCACCAAGAACTTGACAACATAAAAAAAAAATTTAAGTATTCCTCATCATCGAATCATGTACATATAATTACAAACTCTACTTATGAAGATACCTAGTACATACTCAAATATTCCCAATACATCAAGCAAAACTTGCATCATAGACATTCTTATAATACAACGTGTGACTCACATTACAGTGTGGTTTTGAGTCTATTATTATTCGATAAAAATCACAAACTTTACCTTTTTTCCATATTTATTTCACTTTTGTTTCTTCCACAAGACTTTCATGTGCGTTATCACCAATTTTTCGTTGTCTTCATTTGAGTTTTCTTCACTATAGGATTCATCCTTGAAATTTCTTCTACTTCCTTTTTTAACCTACATAAAAGTGATTATTGTATGAAATTTACTTTTCTTCCTACATATAATTAATCATTCATGTCCATATAAAAGGAAATCTATCTAGTAAGATACATGGGTGCCATCCACAATAGTCACTAGTTTTCTACAAATCATTTTTATATACATGGTTCAACACCATGTTAAGCTATGTCTTAATCATAACTTGGTCCCAACCATCCCATATTTCCCCCTCAATCAAAGACTCAAATGCTCTGATTCCACATAAGGCTAGCATATGAGTATACCTAACACTTTCGTACCTACCTAGTGATTAATTCCACAACTTGATGTCACATTATCTCTATACATAAGAGAGATATACACTACATGATAATATGTGTTACAATACTAGTGCATATAGAAATGAATCGACATGACATACAAAACACCCGAGGAAATTAAAAAAATTTACATTTTGGACCAAAACCTTGCAGTGTCTAGTATAATCAATCACGCACCCGTTCCTTTTCAAACAATTAAATGTGCATCTTTTTATCATTTCAAATTAGGTAAAAAATATTTACAATGTTATCATCACTTGTAGAAATCATATGCCCAAAATATAATATCATTTATATTCCATCTTCATGTGTCATTTATGATTTTACTTCTTCATTCAAAGTCTCCCTTTTCCTTCTTTACACTTCACCATTCATCTTTCTCAAAATCTTCCTCTTGCCATACTTTTTCATGAATCTATCTTATTTAAAAATGTTTCTTTTCTTTCATTTACTATGGTTGCATAATATCTATTAAATTTTGTTCCTTTCATTACAATTTTGTATTTTGAAAAATATACTCAGTGTTGGATCAAGAAAAAGGTATGCTTTCTCCTTGTAAATTGCTTTATTTAGCACTCATCCTCACATGATTATCTTTGTTTATGGATAAAAGTAGAGGAAATAACAACTAAAGTTTGGTAAAAGTAATCAGTAAAAAATTAAATGAATCTAAGCAGGAAAAATTGCTTTTTACTATCTTTATGTGCAGAAGACGCGAATTGGATGATGGTTGTTCAATCGACAGAATAGTAACATCTCATAAAGTAAAAAGATAGTGTCAGAGGCAAATCAGGACAGTGGAAGACCGAGCAGACCGATACTATTTTATGATGGAATCAAATCGAGTATTGTGAAATCCTCAGGATCCCGTGATCCTAAGGATTCACTTTTATCTATTTACTTTTCTAAATGTTATATAGAAGGCCAAAAGGCAAACTTCATGACTAGTTCAGAAATTCACAGTTTATAATTATTCTTTTGGACATATAATACTATTATTTTGGTGATGTTGTAACTATGTTACTTATTTTAATGAGGAAGGCTACATTTAATTCATAATTATATTCTAAGTATCTCATAGCAGAGACTTCTGGAGACTCTGGGCCTAGTCAAGAGAGATCTACTACTTCACCTATGCTATAATATTTTCTATTTATTCTTTATTGTTTGTTAATGTTAAGTTAATATCATTTCGATTACCGTGAGGATTGTCGATTCCGATTTACATTCATTGTTCATTCGAGATTCAGATTTATCTGTGTGTTATATATGAGTAGTTCTTTTGATTGAATTGGTTATGTTAGTTCTAGTATTAGATTGTTGATTCATTCTAAGTAATGTTATCATAGATTTCAGAGATAGAATTGATCGCTTTCCATAATATGCTCATATAGTTATTTGTTGTCCAGATATTATTTGTTGTTCTATTATCATTTGTTGTTCAATTATTAGTTGTTGATTCAATTACGATTTGTTGTTCAATTATCATTTTTTGTTCAGTTGTCACAACTTTCTTTAAATGATTGAGTGACTTAGATTCAATTCCATTTAAGATTTCCAAGCATGATTCTTTACAGTCGTATTCAGATTCATCTTCATTCAGAATTGGTTAAGTAGAATTGAAAAGTGTGTTGTGAATTTATTTCATAGCCACTTCTTTCAGAATTGTTTGGATTGAGTTTGAAGAGATAGTCATTAGCAATTGCAATGATTTATTATTAGTTAACCTCTGAATTCACTGCATATAGTGTGTTGACACTCTTGAAATAAAAAGACTTGCCTTGGGCTGACAATTAATGTAGGAATTAAGATTGCCTGTAAAACGACATCTTAGTGCACCAACATTTTGGCACCATTTCCAGGGAGAGTGTTTCAAAGTGATTTGCTTTTTATCTTGCTGTAAAATAATTGGGTTTTAAAAATGGGAGGTAAGAACCTACTTACCTAGCAAGTAAAGTTCTTGCTTACTAGCGTGCTTTTTAGCAAAAGCTTAGATGTTAAATAGGAATAAGCTTTTATGAATGACTAGGAATAGAAAGATAGAAAAAGATCAGCAACCCCCACCTAAATCCAAAAATCCAAAGGATCGGTGAACCTTGGGAGAACAACCTTTATAGATGAAATTGTAAGAAAAGCAGAGTCTCAAGTATTAGTAGTATTATGGGCTATATCTGGAAGAAATCCTACTATAATCGCTCAGGTAGCAGGCTCACCACCTACAGCTTATGCTAAGATTCAAAGCCAAATTGGAGGATACCAACAGAGTCTTCAGGAGACAACGAATTTACATTATAATCCTCTACACGAGGGAAAGTCTTGTAACTTAAGATAAGGAGAGGTAGAAACTAGTGGAACTGTTAAGACAGGACCCTAGCTATCGGAACAAGGATCTCTAGTGATCCCAGATCTAGGTAGTGCTGCAAAGCCAAACCAGATTGATAATCTTCCGCTTACTCAGAAATCACCCCTTGAAATTCCTAAAGGATATTGACACATCTTTAACCAAATCGAAAATCAAGCACCTCAAGATCAAACCTTGACATTGGAATACCCCATAGTTTACCAAGTGCCCAATGCTCGCATGCAGACTATTCCTCTATAAAGCATCCCAACTTCTCATGGGATGATCACAGAGGATCCTGATGCCTTCTTGTTTGAATTCGATGTCCTCTGCAAAGGGTATGACTACAACACTGACCCTCAAAAGCTAAAATTTTTCCCTTCTACTCTGAACGGAGTAGCTTTAAGATGGTTCATGGGTCTTGGTGGATGTACTATTAATTCTTGGGATGATATGAAGACTTCCTTCCTCACAAGATACTAGGACTTTTGCAAGACTAGGGAGATAAAAGATGAAATCTTTAAGATGGCTTCGAAGGATAATGAAACTCTAGAAGAATATGTCAAATGGTTTCATTATAATTTTCAGATATATCCACACACCACCTTACCAAAAGAAGTCCTAAGAGATATATTAATTACAGGAATGAAAGAAGAGTGGATAGAAACTCTAAATTTAACGGGGGAAGGGGATATTTCTCAAGAATATTATGATGAAATCATCCGCTTGTGTATCAGGTGTTCACGAGGAAGTACATGCACTAGAGAAGGAAGTCGAGATCCCATGAGCAGGGGAAGTAAACTGCACAATGGAGGCGTAACACGAATGGAAATCGGTAACCTCCTGGAAGATTTCAAAACGAACATTCTAAGCACCTCCGCAACGCATCTAGATGTCCTACAGGCTAAACAAAAACAAGCCTTAGCAGAACAAAACTTGGTTATTTTCTATCCATGTTGTCAAAAGAATCACAACCAATGGGAGTGTCCATTAGACATGGTTCAAACGTGTGCTATATGTACCAAGGATCATGCCACTAAACAATGTCCATCACTGTCGAGGCTGAAAGCAGTTTTCAAGGAAGCAGAAGAAGATACAGAGGTAGTGTATCTAATGAATTGGTGTCGACAATGGTAGGCCAAACCTATAGGTATGTCATAAGAGGCATCCAAGTTCTTTCCTTCTTCACAATTTAATCAACAACAGCAGCCTGGGGCAGCATGGCAAGGCCAATCACCTTACTCAAATTAGAAATCCCAGCCATTCCCTATGACATCATGGTCAACTCAATCCTTTCCGGGTAATAGCTGGCCAAATTTTCCTTTTACTCTTGTTTGGCAAGGTAATCCCTATCCATGCCACTGGCCTTCCTCCACTTCTCAAAATTCGAACTAGTCTAAAAATTGGCAGCAACCTTTGGGAATATCCAATACTCCTATGGGGACAGGTCCTCAACCTCAACCTACATTATCAGCTCCTTATCCATTACTACAAAATCCTCATCCTCTTATGTGCCCTCAATTGCCAGCTTAACCGAATCTGAATCCCAATAACATATCGTTTAGCTGGTGCATATTATTGAAATCTCAGACTATGAGATTGAACAAAATGAATGTAATGAACTGAGATTGAGGTCAAGATGTATCATCACCCCCAAGGAAAATAGGGACCAACCATCAATTGAGTTTGAAACACCACCTGTACATACACCACCACCTATAATTGATACTGAAATAGAACAAGGAGAAGAGACAAATCAGCATAAAGATCCTGAGGAACTCATAGTCACTTCTCCCCCGTTCCCTGAAAGGTTAACGATACCTAAGCCGATTGTTTACCTAGATTTTGATCTTGTAAGGGAACTAAAAAATCTTTGTATAAAATTTCCTCTCCTCCACGCCACCCAGGACATTCCCATCTATGCTAAAACAATTAAAGAGCTATGTGCAAAGAAGCCTATGAGCAAAGCAAAAACTTCACCCACCATTCATGTTATAGAAACCTTATCTGATTTACTCTTGTCAGTAGAAACTCTAGTAAAGTATGAAGATCCTGGGAACCCCATAGTTACAGTTTAGTCATTCCTCCCCCAATACACTAGTTGATCTAGGTGTATCCATTAACATTTTAACAGTAGAAACCTATCAAGTACTTGGTATTACAGCTCTAGAACCAACCACCACTTTACTAGAACTTGTTGCTCATTCAGTGGTGAGGCCAGAAGGAACTTTACATCATATTATAGTTTCTGTTGATTCATGGGAGTATCCAGTAGATTTTATTGTTATAAACCTAAAGATTCGATTGGATGGGCACCCTCTAATTCTGGGCCGACCTTGGTTGGCGATAGCTAATGCTTATATAGGTTGTTGAGAGGGCAGCATGACTATTGCAAAGGGGGATGCTGTAAAAAATCTTGTTTTATATCCCCCTACCAAACCAAGTTTGCCCATTGTAAAAATATCTAAACAACCACCAGAATACCTGGAAGAAAGCATTTGTTCACCAGTCATAGTAGAAGAGGCACTTGAATTCAAACATCAGACTGAAGATGAAATTATAAACAACTTTATCAATCAACTAGCTAATGTGAGCAATGTAAAGTGTCAGATGTTAAAAGAAATTTTGGATAATGAAGCCTTGGAAGATCCCTTGAAGGATTTTGATGATCAGTACATCCGTACAACTGTTATTCATAACAACAAGCCTATGGAAATTGAACCAAAAAAAGTTTTAAACATTAATGATAGCCTAGACAGTGATCAACAACAAAATCTCATTCAAGTCCTACAAAAATATAAAGGGGATTTTTCCTGGGATTATCCTGACATGAAGGGTATAGACCCACAGTTGTGTACACATCACATCTATACTGAAAAGGATGTTCATCCTATTCGGCAACCTTCCCAGAGATTGAATCCGCATCTCAAGCACATTGTGAAAGAAGAGTTACATAAGCTACTAGATGTTAATTTCATTTATCCTATTTCAAATAGAAAATGGGTCTTTCCATTGGTGGTCATCCCCGAGAAAAATGGGAAGTGGTGTATCTATATGGATTACCGGGAACTGAACAAGACATCACAAAAAGATCACTTCCCTCTTCCATTTATTGATGAAATCCAAGATACTTTGGCAAGGAAGTAGTTCTTTTTTTTTCTATATGGCTTTAGCGGCTACAATCAGATTCAAATCGCCCATAAAGACCAAGACAAAACAACCTTCACCTGTCCCTAGGGTACATTTGCTTAGAGAGTCTTGCCATTTGGCTTGTACAATGCCCCAACAACATTCCAAAGAGCTATACTCAGCATTTTTGTCGACCTTATAAATGAAGGAATTGACTTTTATATGGATGAATTTACCCCATATGGGGATGACTTTGATCAAGCACTGCAAACATTAGAAAAGGTTTTAGAATGATGCATTTCTACTAGGTTATGCTTAAGCAATGTCAAGTGTCACATGATGATGACCAAAGTGTAATATTGGGACATTATATTTCTGCAGTAGGGATATAGTTAGATCCAACAAAAATATAGGTAATTCTTTTACTGCCTACACCCTGTACTCGGACAGAGGTATGTAGCTTCCTGCGATATGTGGGCTATTATCGTAGGTTTATTAAAAACTTTTCACAAATTTCTATGCCTTTATATGCTTTAACTGGAAATGTTGATTTCAAGTGGTCTGACAAATGTGACACGGTTTTTATAGGTTTAAATAAAATAGTCTCGATGGCACCAGTATTACATAGATCAAACTGGGAGCTGCCTTTTCACATATCCACAGACACATCAGATGCAGCGATAGGCGCTATCCTTGGCCGGGAGGAGGACAAAAAAAACCTTATGTTATATATTATATTAGCAAAAATCATACTATTGCAAAGTTTAATTATACAGTAACAGAAAAAGAATTCTTAGTTATCATTTATGCCATAAACAAATTTAGACATTATATAACTAGCTACCACATTTTTCTATATACTGATCACTCTAGCATTCGGTATTTAGCTAACAAATGTATCATAAGTGATCGAATGACTCATTGGCTATTGTTCTTGTAGGATTTTGACATCACTATCAAAGATTGTTTGGGGAAGGAAAACCCAGTCATTGATTTTCTATCTCATATTTCAAAGGTAAATGATCCATTGTTAGTAGATGACTAATTTCCAGATGAGCATTTGTTTGGTGTAGCATTCAACAAGCCATGGCATGCAGATGTGGCAAATTATCTGGTAGTGGGGAATTTTCCCAAGCATTTGACAACAAGGGAAAGGAAATAGATCGTCCAGTGTAGTGCCTAATTCTCTTGGATTGGCGGATATATTTTTCACATAGGGTCTGATATGTGTATACGTAGATGCATTCATGAGGATGAGATTTATGACATGTTGAAGGCTTTCCATGATGAGCCCTACGGGGGACACTTCGGAGATTGAAGGACAGGGAAAAAGGTACTACAGATGGGCTGTTATTGGCCCACTATTTTTAAAGATGCTAAGAAATATTCCTAGGCTTGTGATAGCTACCAAAGGATGCGTCAACCTGGCCAATGTGATGAAATTCCACTTTAGCCCAATTAGTCATGGAACCCTTCGAACGATGGGCATTGGAATTTGTTGACCCATTCCATCCACTATCAAATCAGGAAGCCCACATACTGGTTGCCATAGATTATGTGATGAAATGGGTGGAAACAATAGATTTACCAAGATTCACATAGGAAGACGTGATTAACTTACTCTTTTCGATATTCGTGTGGTATGGCTTACTACGGGAAGTGATAACAAATGGGGGAGGGAAATTTGTAGGACACAAGATTACAACCCCTCCCAGAGATCATCACATTACACACGGGATCACTTCCCTGTATCACCTGTAGGAAAACAAATACGTCGAAAGCACCAATAAGGTCATTGAAGCAATTATGACCAAGACAGTCTCAACACATCGACGAGACTGGGCTATTAGACTGCCAAAGACCTTGTGGACCTATCACACAACTTCAAGGAATACTACTGGATACTCTCCGTACCAACTCATGTTCAGAAAAGAACCAATTTCGACTGAATTCGAAATAAGGACTCTAAGAACGGTTGAGGAAGTGGGACTGGATTTAACAGAAGCCAAAACCAAGTGACTTCAACAAATAAACGAATTAGAAGAGGCTTGACTGCTTTCTCTGCAACAGAATACAATTATTCAGCAGTAAAGGGAAAAATGGCATGATGGCCTTATCAAAAAGAAGACGTTTCAAAAAGGGGATTGGGCACTCCTCTATGACTCCAAATTCAAAATTTTCTAGACAAGTTGTAAACAAGATGCTCAACCCTTATGAAATTCAAGAAGTACATAACAGTGGTACTCTCACTTTGACTACTATTGACGGGTCTGGCCATTCTTTGAAGGTGAATGGGCATCAAGTGCGTCTCTATCACAAATCACTCACCAAGTATTCATTCTATCAGTAGGTAGGTGAGGACTCCTCCATGCAAATATAAGCTATAGGGAGTGATGACCCAACAAATTTTCCTTCGTAAAATTATGATTTTCTTTAAATTGTAAACAATGTATATTTTCTTTTTGATTGATTACAATTCAGTTAGGCATCACCATGTAAATATGATATTTTTTTGTTTTAGGTGTTTGGTTAGTGTTATTCAATCGATTGAACGATTGTTGTTCAATTGATTGAACAACACTCATTTTTATCGTTATATTGTTGTTCAAATGATTGAACGATTGATGTTCAATTAATTGAACTTCAAATTTTTGGATTTTTTTCTTTTTGTTGTTCAAACGATTGAACAATTGTTGTTCAATTGACTAAACAACACGTTTTGCATTTTTGGATTTTTGATGTTCAAACGATTGAATGTTCATTGTTCAATCGACTAAACAAAACTTTTTGCATTTTCCAATTTTTGTTATTCAAACAATTGAACGATTGTTGTTCAATCGACTAAACAACACTTTTTTCATTTTTTAATTTTTGCTGCTCAAATGATTGAACAATTGTTGTTCAATCGCTTGAACAACACTTTTTGCGTATTTTCCATTTTTCTGTTCAGTCAATTGAATGAGTGTTGTTCAATCGATTGAACAACACTTTCGCATTTTTCTTTTCCATGTTTTCCATTCAAATGATTGAATGATTGTTGTTCAATTGAGTGAACAACACTTTTGTGTTTTTGATTTTGTTATTCGAACAACTGAGCGACTGTTGTTCAATCGATTGAACAATGCTTTCACGTTTTTTTCTTTTTGATTTTTGTTGTTCAAACGATTGAACGATCGTTATTCAATCGATTAAACAACAGTTTTGAATTTTTCTCTTCCATTTTTTCTATTCAAATGATTGAACGATTGTTGTTCAATCGAGTGAACAACACTTTTTTGTTTTGTATTTTTCTGTTTAAACGATTGAATGATTTTTGTTCAATCGATTGAACAACACTTTTGTGTTTTTTTCTTTTCCATTTTTGTTGTTCAAATGATTGAATGATTGTTGTTTAATCGATTGAATAACACTTTTGCATTTTTTTTCTTTTCGATTTTTGTTGTTCAATCCATTGAACAATAGTTTTGTTTTCTTTTTTATTTTGTTGTTCAATCAACTGAACAATTGTTGTTCAATCAATTGAACAATACTTTCTGTGCTTTTTGTAGGGAGAACTATGATTTATTTTACTATTTGATTGTCGTTCAATTTTTCATCTTTCTTTTCTCTTATATTTTGAATAAACACCATCTGATTGGATTTGTGCCTAACATAAAGAAAAATAGTAAAGTCAATACATTATGACCTATGAAGGATTTTGATGGTTATCTTTATTCAAAAGATGACATGGTGCATCTCTATAATGACTGGCTGAACATCTTTCGTTTGGACACATCATAAAATGATTCATTATTTTTAAAAACAATGCTGACTTATTTTCACACTTTCAAATGGATAAATCCCTTTCATATGATGATATGGGGGTAAAATTACAAGCTTTGATTGGCATTTTTCTTACTTCTTACACCATCCCTGATTCTTAAAGAGTAAATGAGTTTCCCTTTTTCTACAATAAAAACATCAAAAATATGAAAATAAGGAAATATGAAAATGCAACAAAAGAAGATAGGGTGTCTCATCACAAGCTAGCCTACCATGATCATAAGGATGTGACAGGTGACATTCCATTTTGGCCACCAAACCAAGGTAATGACCTTCTTGATAATTAAAACTGTCAGAAGGACAGGGGGTCTCATCATGAGACAATCTTATAACTTTGTTATATCCTGGTGAATGGAACTATGATTATTTGGTCACGATGCGAGCATAGTGGTCTCTTTATGACAAGAAAAGAAATAATCATATACATACTAAAAGGAGGACTCTGGCTCATTTGTGGGGTTAAAAAGCAACCCTGTCGAGGCTATGAATGCTTTCTGGTAGCAGTGGCTCTGCTTGTGGTATCAGAGTACTATCTTACACTACCAAATGCTCTCTATTCAATTATCACCTATGAATTTGTTTCTAAAGGAAATTTCCCATTTGAACAACACTCTTATAGACCAACATGCATGGTAACTTATGTTATATATTCATTATATTATATTTGTCCAATCATTTTATGACAACCATTAATACTTACTGTCAATTATGTGTTTGTTACTAATACCACTTAAGGTGGAGATCTTTTGACATAATGATTTAAATCTTTGTTTTTATTTTTTGTCCATTTCACCTTTCGTACGTGTATTTCTTTAATTTCCTTGTCATATATTGCACTGCTTTTATGGATTGGTTGCCTGCATTTATGAATTACCAATTCTTTCTCTTGCTTTTCACATGTTTGGTGAATGTGGATGCCCTTTTCTCATTGGAAATGGGATGGTCTGTGTATGAACAACGTGTGTGACAGTTATGGATAATTGTGTGATAATTATTAAATTGGTTTCTGGGTAAAGGACTGCATGATTATTGTGTATGTGTAATAATTATGAAAGTATTTCTGATTAGACAAAGGACGACAACCATTATGGATGACATGTGGATTGGTTATGAGCCTACATCAAATATTGCTAACGAGACAAATGACTTGATTGTATATGACGTTAATTCCCAAAACAACATCATTTTCCTATTAATTGCTTTAATGTTCTTTGTTGTTGTTCTAATATGAAAAAGTGCAAGAGAAGTTCATGCGAGTGAAGTCACAAGAAAACAACATCCATAGGAGGTAGAGCTATCCAAAATGAACCCACAGTGCTCATGGTATCAGACCAGGCTCGTGCAATTCTCGAGCGTGTTGGCTGGCTGCAATATGTTAATAAATTGCAGCGATTTCACAAGGAGATGACACTCGAATCCCTGTAGAATTTGCAAAATGACATCACCATAGTAAGATGCAGGGACATAACAGTCTCCGAAGAAGTCATAGCCAAAGTCACAGGACTTCCGACTGAGGGAACAAAATGGAAAGACAAACACATCCTTTTATACTCATAGTATTCCAGGACCCAGGTGAGCAACTGGCATGAACAGGGAAAGGGATTCACCCTTCAGCATTAAGACAGGCATGGAAAGAATTGGCAGTCATTATACAAAGGTACATCACATGCGACAGTCGACAGGATGCAGTGAATCCCCACCAAGTCAAACTATTAGTCATCCTAAAACAAAATATTTCAGTTAATTTGGCGTTTTATTTGAATTCCCTATTGTATGATGTTACTCATTGAGTTAGGAAAGCTAAGGACCCACACACAGTCATCAGTCATCATGGATTGATCAAATTGATTATCATGCATGGAGTGGCCTAGCAGCAGCTAACCTGGGACAATATTTGAACTCCCACTCTAGCCCCACTTACAGAAAACCCAACAATAGAGCAACAAGGGCCAAGAACCCCAGGTCTGAGAAGGACACTAAAAAGGAAGAATTCCTCTGTGCCCTTGAACCTAGCAAAACATATTCGCTTTGTGCAGGTGAAGTCCCAGCGACATACCCCAATTCAAACAAATGACATCGAGCTATCTCGCACACCACCCCCACTCCACAAAATGCCCCTTTGCAAGAATATGAGGAAGAGGTGGCCAGAGTATTGGAAAACATGGGGATATTTGGTGAGGGAAGAGAACAATCTAAGAATGTTGAAGGACATAATTGTACCCCCAACCAATCTGCCTCTGATGAAAGCCTAGTTATGATCAAACACTGCCATTTACTGATTTTTTGGAAGAACGAAGGGAACCAATCCCTTTTGTGGAAAAATCCCTTGAATATGAGGTGCATGAAGAGGAAGCCATTAGAGAAGAAAATTAGACATAAGAAACAAGTCCAGTGGACCCCCCAGCTGAAGAAACTCCTACAGATGAAAACCTAGGAGATGAAAATCAACCAGGAAATGCTAGTTTTTTGAAGTCCCTTGAGGACGAGGCCTACCCAGAAGAAATCTCGGAGAACGATAATTGCTCAGGAGACACCATTCTATTGGGGTCTCCTAATAGAGAAATTCATGATGAAAAAGAGCTAGAAGGTGAAGCTCCATTGGGAGATACAGCTTCAATTGAAACCCTCCCTCATGCTAACACAATACCACCTGAGCATGAACTTGAGAAAAATGCAGTTGCACCACCGTTGATTGGAAGTCTCAGAATAAATAAGACCTACAAGAAAAGGCTCAAAAAAATGCTTAAAAAGTATAGAAAATAGAAGAGAATAATTGGGAATCTAAGATAGTGGTTAAAATAAGCAGTCAGAGCCAGAAAATTGAAAGTGGAAATGGAGACCACAGGGACACAGACAAAACATTGTTTTGGAAAAGATGTTGAAACCCAAACTGAGATTATTTTGGTCTGTTCAAAGGAAACTCAGATAGAGCCATGTCATATAGAAGACAACAAAATGCAGACTGAAGACCCCTGTGTTTGCCCATAGGAGACTCAAACGGACTACCCTACTGTGAACATTACCATTCAAACTGATGCTGAAGAAAGCATCCCAATTGAAATTTTCAAAATTCAAGAAGCAGTCGAGGCTGCTGTCCAAACTAAGCCTATGGAGACACAAGATAATGAAGCCTAAACAGAGGAGACACATGCTTACATTCCCTTGGTAAGGGAGGAGGTCATTAGGAGATTATAGAATGAGCTACTAAAGGTTCAATAAGAATTAACTCAACACAAAGAGGGAGTAGTGCTCCTACGTGTACATCAAGAATTAAGGAAAACGTTTAAGGCAGTCACAACCACTGAGGATGAGACCTTCGCTCAGTCCAAGGCTAAGCAGAAAAGTGTTTAGAAAGCACAGGACAAATTAAAAAATGATAAAAAGCAGTTGGAAACTGTCTACTCTCTTTATTCAGACACCCTGTCATGCTAAGCTCCTATTAAAAACTATGCATTATTCTTCCTAGAAAGGTACCTCCTACTGAAAATTAAAGTTGTTAAGGCTAGAAAGTCTATGGAAATCGAAACTACCCTAGACTTTGTCAAGTGCCTCAAAGAGCAGAATGAGCACGTATAATGCCTCTTGTGTGAATTTTACATGCACAATGTATTTTTAGAAGATGACAAAGACTGCAACCCTGACCCCTTTATAGGGGATGTCCAATTCCAGGTATTTCTTTCATTTTCTACTAACCAACTCAAGTGGGCCAAGGCCCACAATACTTTTAGAAAGCGTGAATATGGCATCGACCTATGGGTTAGGGGGGAACCTACAAAACCCCTACATCTCTCTCTCATTCACAAAAAATTTATGAAGCAATCTGGTGTTGTGGGCCAATTAGGGTCATTCCACACAGATATTATACAAGCTGGGAAGGCGTACTTCCAAGAGATCAAGGAAGAAGCCTTGTTTATAGCCAAACAAAGGTGGGAGGTCTCCAAAAATACTGTTAGAAACACCATTTGGTACCATAACTTTAAAGATGCCTCCTCTCGTTTCCATAAATACAGTAACATGGTCTTAACCATGGCGTCTGAATGGATAGGATGTCGGTATAGAACCCCAATCATATGGTATGCTCCAGATAAGTACCGTAGTGACTACAACTTGAAGGATCAAGAAGTAAACCAGGGTTTTAGTTTACTTAAGAAGAAAAATGGCTTTAGAGTTTATAAGGAGGAGTTATATTCTGCCTATTCCCTAACTCAGCTACACATAAACCATTTAATTGCATGAAGACATGCAACAAGGTAAGTTGGGGAGTATGTTGGGTCAAGAAAAATGTATGTTTTCTCCTTGTAAGTAGCTTTATTTAGCACTCATCCTCACATGATTATCTTTGTTTATGGATAAAAGTAGAGGAAATAACAACTAAAATTGGGTAAAAGTAATCAGTAACAAATTAGACGAATCTAAGCATGAAAAACTAATTTTGACTATCTTTATGTGTAGAAGACGTGAATTGGATGATGGTTGTTAAATCGACAAAACAACAACATCTCATAAAGGAAAAATACAATGTCAGAGGCAAAGCAGGACAACGAAAGCCCGAGCAAGCCAACGTTGTTTTATGATGAAATCAGATCGAGTAGTGTGAAATCGTCAGGATCCCGTGATCCTGAGGATTCACCTTTATCTATTTACTTTTCTAAATGTTACATATAAGGCCGAAAGGCAAACTACACGACTGGTTCAGAAATTCACTGTTTATAATTATTCTTTTGGACATATAATGTTGTTATTTTGGTGATGTTGTAACTCTGTTACTTATTTTAATGAAGAAGACTATGTTTATTTCATAATTATATTTTGAGTATCTCATAACAGAAACTTCTGGTGACTGTGGGCCAAGTCAAGAGAAGATCTATTTCTTAACACATGTTATAATCTTTTCTATTTATTCTTTACTGTTTGTTAATGTTAAGTTAATATCATTTTGATTACTGTGAGGATTGTCAATTCCAATTTACATTCATTGTTCATTCGAGATTCAGATTTAGCCATGTTATATATGAGTAATGCTTTTGATTGAATTGGTTATGTTAGTTCCAACATTAGATCGTTGATTCATTCTAAGTAATGTTATCATAGATTTCAGAGACAAAATTGATCGCTTTCCATAGTATGCTCATATAGTTATTTGATGTTCAAATATTATTTGTTGTTCTATTATCATTTATTGTTCAATTATCAGTTGCTGATTCAATTAGGATTTGTTGTTCAATTATCATTTTTTGTTCAGTTGGCACAGTTCTCTTTAAATGATTGAGTGAGTTAGTTTTAATTCCATTTAATATTGCCAAGTGTGATTCTTTACAGTTGTATTCAGATTCATCTGCTTTCATAATTGGTTAAGTAGAATTGCAAAGTGTGTTGTGAATTTCGTTCATAGCCACTTCTTTCATAATTGTTTGGATTGAGTTTAGTGAAATAGTTATTAACAATTGCAACAATGTATTATTAGTTAACCTCTTAATTCACTGCATATATGGTGCTGACACTCTTGAAATAAAAATACTTGCCCTGGGTTAACAATTAATGTAGGAATTAAGATTTCCTGTAAAAAGACATCTTAGTGCACCAACACTCAGATTCTATGGATATTTAATTAAAAAGACAAAGAGCTATTGCATTTTTCTCAACTTTTATGAAATAAACAATTTTGCCATGATTCACCATGAATTATTGGCCCTTGACCTCATCCTTTTCCCAAGCCATCATGCTACTATAATGACATCAATTTTGAATTTACTCGATACCATTAAAGTGAATTCTTATCCAAATAACTTGAATCTCTTTAAATTAAAATACATGCAACTTTATTTAATCATCCTTGTTGTTTAAAATGTTGCACTTTCCTTACACTTGTCTTGTAGGCTCTTCCTTTTAGGATGAAATGCACACATCGTTTTCGTTCAAGTGGGCAATTCGTTAAACACAATGAAGGAATATCTTGGGGATTTTCATTCAACCCAAACACTATGAAGAACTTAAAATTCAATCTCCATCCCACTTTAATTTTTTTCCAACCTTATGTAATGAATAATACACAATAGTGAATGATGAATTAAACTGACAACAACAATGTTCACAACTAAATTTGGAAATGTTAAGCAACATTTCCCCATTTGTGAGGTTCCTACCAAAGCATGCATGGGAACCACTAAGGCGAGAAGCTATTATTGAATGTAGTTACTCTTGTCTTTGGGTGATTAGAGATTTGTATCTTCCATGAGAAGCAATTATTGAATGTAGTGACTCTTGTCTTTGGCTGATTAGAGATTCCTATCTTCCATAGTATAATCATGTCAGACTAAGCTTTCTAGTTCAATGTCTAGTTCGACATACAAAGTCACTACCACATTAATTGAACTGAATGCAAGTTAACACATTAATTGAACTGAATGAAAGTTGCACAATCGCTTGGTCACCTACACGTATACACCTTGATCACACTATTATCTACAAAGTTTTTGTGATCTATCATTCCTGGCAATAAGAAAAAGAATATCACTTGCTACACTAACTAAAACCCTTGTTGGACAAGCTCCAAAGCAAATCTCATGCCAATCAAATCTTAAAACATATTTCTCATCCTCTATTCCAAATGTCACTTCTCTTGCCAAAGATTTCTCACTGCATACAGGGTTGATCTCAATCAAACAATGGACCAAGAAAAACTCTCCCATGTACTAAGAAAAAACTTACTAGATTATTCTCACATTTTTCATAATATTGCCCCCATGAGGGATTCAAACACAAACTTGCTTTGATACCAAATAGAA
The DNA here is from genome assembly GCA_000404065.3 of Pinus taeda. Taxonomy (NCBI): domain Eukaryota; kingdom Viridiplantae; phylum Streptophyta; class Pinopsida; order Pinales; family Pinaceae; genus Pinus; species Pinus taeda. The sequence goes on from APFE031584013.1 coordinate 83,170, forward strand.
AAATAAATGAACACTAAAAAACTCCTAATAGTGGAGATCTAAATCTTATTATATCACCCATCTAAATCTTATTATATCAACTACAAACACAATTGTATCTTATATTTATAATAATAGGATAGGTACAACAAATAACCATAGTAACCTATTACAACCGGATGAGAAGGACATCTTTATGACTTTATAACTCTCAATTACTGGAAATATGACTCCCTAGAAAAAAGAAATAGAACACCAATACATTGAAACAATACATTTATTTCCTTAATTATATCATTTATGAGTTGTTGTAACCACTTGAGAAAATCTTATCGTCAAAAGAATCTATATTTATATAATTGTTGTAACTACTTGAGAATATTCTCAAGTGGATATATATCCACATATTTTTTGTAATCATTTGAGAATATGCTATCTTCAATTCGATCTATATTTAGATATTTGTTAATTCTATTTTAAGCAAGATAATGTACCAAAGGGAGTGACATCTCCATTCAAAGAAAAGGACTCTTAGAAGATAGATTCCAAACTATCATGACATAATATACGCATTTAATGAGATCTTTATTCTAATACAAATTATACATTTCATAGATGTTCAGTGTGTGTGATTTGGTTTGAGTTATGCTATTGTAGTTTCAATTTTCTATCTTGTACTAGAAGGCAAAGTTCACTCCATTATAGAAGAACATTGTACAATTATGTAATCTTTCATTTTCTCTGTGTTTATTTATTTATGCATCTTTATTTCATTTATAGTTAATTCACCTTTATTAATTTATCGTTTATTCGTATGTGTTTCCTTTCCACAATGGAATTTCAATTCCTAGACTAGTTTCTATTAAAGTTTACCAACAACAAGAGCTATGATTTATGGAAATAGGAAGACCCGAAATCATGTGAGGTCAATGCTTGGTGATAGTAGTGTTCCCATTAGCATGATTGGTGATCAAGTACATGATAATTGTTGAGAATGATTTAGCTAACTTTGGATTTCTATAGTGTGGTGATGTAATTTCTTTTCTAGGTAGAAACATATTAAACAAACTATTGAAGGTTAAGAATTTGTGGACTACACATATAGTGCCCGACATCTTACAAGTACATTGAAAATCATGGTTGATAAGATTATATGTAGAAGAGTAGTTGGTCCAATAGAAAACATATAGAAACATTGTTAGATGGAATCCTTAATTTTCTAACCCATCTCTATAAAAAGGAGAGGAAACTTGGACCAAGGTAGGAAAGAGAAAGTATTCTTGTGTTCCGTTTCTATGAGAGAACATCCATGCTTTAATTTATTTTTAATTCTAATCAACCTATTATGACAAGATGGCTTATTGTAGTGGTATAATATTAGAGTGAATGTGAGCTTTTCCTCTTTGAATGTAGATTTTTTTATTCATTTATGGGGTTATGTTTTGTAATATACCTTTGAGACTATCTTAGTTGTAATTGTAGATTTCTTGCAAAAAATAATGGGTGTCGAATACTTCAATTAATTCATAACCATTTGAGACTTATCTCATTTTCTTTGTAATTTGTGAATGGCAATTTTTTTCATAAGAATCTCATTCACCAAGATTTGATCTAGTTGCATGACTTGTTGGATTGTCAATTGGTTTTACTGAAATTCTGTTATCAATAAAATTAAATTTTCAAACAAATTTATGATTTTTCTTTGCTTATAATGGTATACTTTCATCCATCTTATATTACTTCAAAATCATTTTTATTTTTTTTTATTTTAATAATACCTATTCCTTATTATTGTTCTACATCACATGTTTAAGATAATCTAAATTTTATTTATTTATTTTTATTCTTTTTAAGTTTCATTCTTTTTAAGATTTAGTTTTATAGTCCATCTTATAAGTAGAGTTACTTACATTCACTAGAATCTATGTAGAAATAGACCTAAGTAAAGGTCTACTTGACCACATTCAGCTAAAACATAAAAACTTCTAGTGGACCCAACTTATGGATTATGAAAGTACGACATTCAGATGTTGATCATGTTACCAAACATGACACTTGCAGAACACCTGCCCTCAAGCAAAAGAAAATGAAAAAAATAAAAAGGGGCAGCCCCATAAAACCAAAGGATGGAAACCTTCTAATCCCTATCTCAAAGAGGAAGAAGAAGAAGAAATCACAGAGAACCTTCCAAACCAAGAAAAAGACGATGCTCCAATTCTGAATGGAAATGCAACCCATGAGCAAAATGATACAAAATCAGAAGTGATCCATTGACTAAAACAACAAGAAAAATTGACACACAAAGAGAGTGGGATAGTAATCACAAAAGAGTTCACATTTCAAAGAATTCAAGTTTAGACAAAAAACAAGAAGAAGAAGAAGAAGAAAAAGAGCAATTTGGAAATAGTTTTAGTCAACATCTTGAAACAATTGTAAATATAATCACATAAATCGAAAAAAATAACATTTAACCAATTTATTCATGAGAAAATGTAAAAATTGTTGAAAACAGGTACATTAAAGCAATATATTATATGAACATGACAAAAGATCGATTTGGTGTATAACCTACGACGGCCAACACCAACATGTAAGAAGCAAAAGTTATGAGTGTGCTTCCAATAACTGCTAAAAATATGAAAATTATGCCTTTAATGATTTTTTTTAAGGGACATTTTAGTTTAAAAGAAAATAAATAATCAAATCCTTTATTTCTTTGTTCAAAGTTATGTTGTTGATGTTGTTTTGATGTTGCTTTTAGTGTGGCTACTCTTTAATAATTTGGAATCTTGTAAGTTTGAAATCTCTTAATAACTCCATATGTAATCTCCATATGTAATCTCAATCATTGTTTAATTTTTTTTTGTTGATTTAAGTCATTTATGGTAGCTTTAGAAACTAATAGCTTAAAAATATAGGTTCTAACTTTGTACATTTGATTGTTGCAAATGAATCTTAATAAAAACAAAAAAGATGCAATGGCATATAGTCCACCATTAACATAGAGATTTCACCATGAAAATAGGGAAGATTTTTTTAGTATCTATTTTTTAATATTGACAATACAATATGTATATACTACAAGATTCATAAAATTCTAATCCATTCACTTAAGATTAGATATAACCTGAAGTTGAACGCACCATGTTGCCACAAAATCACTGAAACAAAAATCATGTACCACAAAAATAGCAAAAAATGTGAAAAAATGATCCAATAATTTTTTTTAGAAACACCACACTTAACACAAATACAATACATAAATTCAAACTAATAAATTAATAATTAAATACCCGACTTAAATAATATAAATCTTACAAGTAAAGTAAATACATTATTGATTAAAAATTAAAAAACATAATGAATCTATATTCTTGTTAAAAATTATTTAAATTTTAGAATAAAAATAAAAAATTAAATAAACTTCTAAAATTAAATTCTTAATGATAATTTAATACAAAGCACATGTTCTTAGTAAAGAAACTGTAAAATATAAATTAAACTCCAATAAAAAAATATAGAATATAATTAATACCCAATTAAAAAATATAAAAACTTACCAGTAAATGGAAAGCATTATGATTAAAATTAAGAAATATATAATAAAGATTAAAATCATAGTGTAAGTTTTAAAATTATAAATTATAAAAATAAAAAATTTCAAACAAACTTTTTAAATTAGATTACAATAAATGAAAAGCCATTATTGATTTAAAAATTAAGAAATATATAATAAAAGATTAAATCAATATTCTATGTTTAAAATTATTACATTTTAAAATAAAAAAATTTCAAATAAACTTTTTAAATTAGATTCTTAACGATAATTTACTTTAAAAATCTTGTAAACCCCACACCTGAACACTTTAACATTAATACAAACTCTCCCATTCTTTTACCACAACATGACCACGTGTATGTTAACGAGGAATAGCGTCTCAAAGCTTTGCTATTAGTGAAATATTTTTTAATCATCTTTGACTGTGGAGGAGCATGATAGAAAATATGTCTCAATAAAGGATTTCAAAGAGAAATACATGCACAAGTAGCCGCCTTCAAACGAGGGGAAGAAAAAAATAATGATAGAAATGCCCCCATATGAGAAGGTACAAAAATAGATTCTCAATCTCCTTGAATGTAATTCAAGCTGAAATAGTTCAGAGCCACAACATGATGCATCCCTTGCCTAAGATTTCTCATGTTGATTCACTAATGTTATTAATAGTTTAATGAGACTCTAATTGTTATCGGTGAAAGAATTGACTTATACAGCCCTTTATGGCTCCGGTGGGGAAGTGGATTTAGGTATTATTATTTCAGTAAACTAAGAAGCTTCGATAAAGCTTCTATCGAAGTTCAATACGAATTTTTGGGTACTTTCTACGAAATCTATGAATATTATCGAATAAGAAAAAGTAAAATGGGAGAAATCTTTAATATATACATTCGAACAACTGTTAGTTGTACTTGTTTCAATCAAGAAATGGAAGAAGTCATACAAGGATTTGTTTGTTTTGAACACCCAAAGAAAACACTACCAGCTCTCAAGATTTAATGTTATTGATCTTAGGATTTTTTCATTAGTACAAATATAGAGATCGAGGAAGCCTTCAAATAACCAGCTTGAACCCATTACTTAATCGGCTTCATGGAAAAAATATTGGAAGATTTTTCCTTATGAAGGAACGAACTTAGATTTCCCTTTGATATTTCCCTTTTATAATAAAGTGATGGATAAAAACTTCCATTAAAAAGCTTTATTAAGCTATTAATAGATCACTTCGAAATAACATATACATCACATATCCTGGATCAACTCAAGAATTTAGGTTTTCAACAAGCTATTGATACAACTATTTCATTAGGAATTTATAATGTTCTAACAGTGCCTTCCAAACGATGGCTCATCCAAGATGCGGAGAAACAAGGTTCTGTTTTGGAGAAATAGAATCATTATGGGAATGTACATTCAGTGGAAAAATTATGTCAATTGATTGAGATATGGTATGCTACCAGTGAATAGTTGAGAGAGAAATGAAATCTGAATTTTAGCATGACTGGTCCTTTAAATCCAGTACATGTGATGTCCTTCTCAGGAGCTGGGGGATAGTACATCTCGGTTCACCAACTTAGTAGGTAATGAGAGAATTAATTGTCAGAATCCTCAAGGACAAATCATTGATCAACCCATTCGAGGAAATTTACGCAAAGGGCTCTCTTTAATGGAATATATTATTTCTTGTTATGGGGCTCATAAAGGAGTTGTGGATATTGTTGTACGAACAATAGAGG
>APFE031584013.1:89389-118833 GCA_000404065.3 Pinus taeda
TATATAGGTCTATGGTATATGTAACAAAGGCTATTAAAATGAAGAGTGAATCTCGTATGGTTAAGAACTTTTCAAGTTTTTTTTAATGTGATCTATGCTTAATTAATATCCCCTTGTTTTTATAATTAATAATAATAAAATAATAATTTAAAATAAACATTTTTTTTTTGTAGGTTGTCTTTGTATTGCAATACAAAATATTTACATATGTTTAACAAAATTATTGTCTATGGCCTCCCACCTTGGAAACTAAACTAGAGGCAGTGAAGTAGAGAATCAATAACTTGTAAAAATAGAGGGGAGACCATGAAAAATAGAAACCAAAATGATTTGTTGCCCCACTCAAGGGGAGACCAACAACAAGATACAAAAATAGCAACTTGTGAGTTGTAGAGTCTGTGTTAATAAGAAAAATAAACTGAACATGGAAGTAAAGGAAAACATAAATATAGCAGAACTCCATTTATTTCATTGCTTGCCACCCACATTAGGGTATTGATATCTTCACCTATTATTTCCTAGCATTCTTGTTTTAATGAGGAAGGGGGTAACAAAGACCAAGAACAATGAGTGAACACAAAGAGTGTAGCACAACCTTCGTTGGCTAATAAATCTACAAATATTAGCCGATTTGCGGATATGTGAGGGAATTGAAGGAAAGATTCGAGGAAGTAGTTGTTTGATGAGATTTAGTAATCTTTTAATTCTCTAGGTTTTGGTGATTTTGAGAGTGGAGGATCCATGGAGGATCTTAGTAGTTAGAGAAATAACAATATGAGAGTCTCATTCAAGATTAGGTGAGAGAAATTGAGAGCGAAGGCAATTTTTAGCCACATTTCAAGAGCTTTGAGTTCCATTCCATTATTACTATTATGGCCAATGTAACCAAAATATAGATGAATAATGTATATCATGCTTCTGAAGCAAAATACTCCCCCATAGCCTTCAAGCACTGCCAAAAATTGGGCCAATTTTTTACAGTTATTTTTCATTCTTGCAACGAAGTTTCATAATTATAATGACAAAAAAAGGTCCCACTAAACTTCGTTTCAGGTACAATTGTACTATCAAAATTTTTACAATTGTCATAATTCTAAAAATAGTTATGAACACGTGTCATTGAAGACAAAAGATGTTTCCTCACACAAGCATTCATTGGAGTTTTGATGTAGCAATACCAGAGAAAATATGGTTTCTTGTTGTTGCAAGACCAACGAAATGGTACTTTGGTCTATTGATGTTATCAAACATTCTTCGATGAATTTTCCATGCTAGCCACACTTTCCATTCGATTATTGGACATTACCTATCATACTAAGACCGAGAAATGGAGCATTAATCGACCGATGACATCAAAAGTCCTCCAACAAGCTTTCCATACCTGCCATGTTTTTTCTTCGATGATTGGATGCTTCACGTCATCATAGAACTGACAATAAAAAGCGTTGGTAGACTAACACCTTTTTCATCGGAAGACCAACAATTAGGATTATTAAGAAAAAAAATAGAAACAATCCATCTGGTTCGTCAGAAGTCCCAATAACTTGAATGTAAACCACCAAACTAGTTCAACCTTGTCCAATTCCAACAAGCACATAGTAGACCCAAACAAACTTAAATTTGACTTCAGTTTTTTCCAACTCATAATTGATTTCAAGATACCAAGGAAATAAGAAGGTGTAGTTTTTGGAACATATATTTGTCGATTTGTGTTAGGTAGGGGGTTAGGTGCTCTTAATTGCATGATTATATTGTTTTTCATCCATCTCAATGCATTTGGAATGGAAAGAGTGGAGGAATGAACTCATGGGACCATTTTTATCGGCAGGACCAAGTTTGGCAAAACGGGGTTTGAAACCTTACGATTGTGTTTTGAGGGATCAAATGACATTTTTTGGGGGTAAAACTTTTTCATTCTAGATTTTCACCATTTCCTATTATTATATACACAAATATCTTTCCAACGACACAAGAAGTATGTCAATCAAAGTTCATATGCACAAGTTATGCCACTTAAATGTTGACTTTCTTGTTTTCACACCTATAGTTTAGGAGGATGCCACATCAGCTCCTATTATTCATGGAAAAGGGGATAACCATGTGATTATGATGTTAAATACTCTAGAATATTCTATATTGTAACTCTAGTTAAGAGTTGATGTAGTCAAAATTAACTAATAGTAGGCTACAGGTTGTGTTATAACCAGGCCACTAAGGGGAAGAGCCATTCCATTCTTTCGAGAGAATTTTGCTCCATAGTGGAGCAAAGATAGCTAGGAGATATAGGAGGTAGAGCACATAGAGAGGATTTGTGCACTGTAACATCCCACAGCTCACACGCATTACTTATTTATACCTGCAACCATATTTCGAGATAAAGAAAGAGAGCAGAGCAACCTCACCTTCCAGTTGGGTTTTCTCCCAAAAGGGTTTCCGAGAGAGAACATATTGTGTCTTTTGTGTGTGTCTGAGGTTATTTTGTCAGTCTCTCCTTTTCTGCATAATTTCCATTTGCATGCATGCACTAGTTACAATTAAGTCTACATATCTTAAAGTTTAATAAAATTGTATTAGTGTACAATCTCATAGTTTTATTACAATATAATCAACTCTATTGTAACGAACTGTCTAGTGGAATATCCATGACATTTTATGGATCATTAGACATTCACATAAGATGATGAGGACTTAGTGATGGATCACACCTAACATTCTCTCTATCTTACATAGACCCATAAACCACCCTCCTATGGACATTCAAAAGTGCCACCAAACAAATATAGGTAGATACAGAGAAAATTCACGAGAAGGGACAAAATTTATCTATCCAACTTGGCTCAATAAATTGAGAACTCAATTCTTTGAAAAAATCCTTTGTGCACAAGAAAAATGACTTAGTTGGCCCCTCCACACCAGTGGTTGAAACCTTTGACAACCATACAAAATATTATGAATAAAAAAGGCAAGAAACAATTTCAATTACCCCTAATCATCCAATATCTATGGGATTGAAGAAAATAGATAGTAAAAAAAAAAAATTAAAAACAAGGAAAAACTTAAAAATTTCATGATTTTGTACAGGTATATAAAGAGTGAAAATGCATCCCTAAAGGAATGATTAATTCAACTTTAGGTGTATAATATGAAAGTAACATCATAAATAAGAGCTATGAAACTTTTTAGGAAGTGGTATAAGAACACTCAAGTGCTGGAACTAAACAAAAAACATTCAGTAGAAAGTTCAAATCAAAGAAGAAGGTAAAATGTTCAAGGTTGAACATAGTAATAGGAGGATAATATGCTAGAGTACAATTAAAATTTTACTTGGTTTTGGAAATCCTTTTTTCATAGCTGCCACATGTTTTACTTGCATGAGTACGTGAAGGGTCCTAGGCTTGGGCGAGATGTCAAGCCTCCATGTCACGCAGAATGAGTCGAGGTTGCAGACAAGATCGACCTTCCTAGTATCTTTTGTCATGCAGATTGAGTCAAGGTTGCGAACAAGATCGACCTTCCTAGTATCTACAAATATCTAGTGATGAGCAAGCCAATCAAAAACTATATTTCTCTAAATATGCAATTAAAACAGAGGCAAACAAGTGTTTTAGGCCTACCTTAGATCCAATGCAAGTTTGTGGAAGCCTCGCTCCCTCGCTCCAAATGAGTTTCCTTGAAGTGTAATTCTGCAAACACAAATAAGAAAACCAAATTAAATAGCACCTGAAAAGCCAATATCATAAAGCATATTCATCATAATGATCAAGGAGATTATGAAACAAACCACATAAGCCAATTTGTTGAGAAAAATGAATCTGATTGTATTAATTCAAATGAAGAAGAACTTTACAACCTGTGCCTTGATGCTGTACAAGCTCCTCCCAGGGTCCGACAAGAAGTCTCCTCTACTTTGACAAGTTTCACTCACTTCCCAATGAAACCAAAAGGTATGTGATCTCTCCTCTCAAGTTTTAACTAGGAAGTCCCAATTCCATCAGCATTTACCCTCAAAATGTTGAGCTTCTAACCTCCCTAGCAACTGACCCAATGCCTTAATTTATAGTGCAATGGAGGGAAGTTACTAGGTCCTCCTTCAAAGGGATAAAGCCTTCCTTCAAAGGGATAGCTCCTCCTATCAAGGGATTAGCTCCTTCTCTTTTGGGATGCATGAACCACCTTGGATCGAACAATCCACGTCAAAAATCCTTCTAGAAACATCTAGAATTAACCCAAAAGTGAGTTTTTTAGGATAAACTTGCGCCTTTTGACTTTTACAGGGGTACGCACCCACCCCTTTACAGACAGAGCGTGCAGATACTCTGAATGTGTTCAGTTTAATACTCTATAATTTTTTGTTTGCACACCTTTGTTTCATTGTTCTGGATAGGAATACTTTATTTCAATTCCATAAATTATATACATATATTGTGGTTGAATCATTTTTATTATCATGTAGATCAAACAATGCTTTTGTATTTGTTTTCAAATACTAATAAAATATAACACACACTCTATTTTTCCTCCAAAGAAATGTACATTGTTTTTCATGGTCAACTCATCTACTAACCTTACCAACTATTGTCCCTACCTCCATTGCTCGATTACATTTCATGGTTAAGCCAAACCATTAATGCATCACTGACTAGTCTCATCATTTCTCTATTTGATATAACATTTATTTTGAAATCAATTCTATTCTATCTAGACTTATGTTTATATTTGTGTGTCATTCCTTTCCACATAGGTTCATTTCCATTAAAGCTTGTGAGAATGAGAAAAAATATCCTTTACACTACAAGAACATTTTAACCCTCAAATGAAATATGGTGAAAACAACCTCGTTGAAATTATAGACCACCACATGCATGCATTTACACAATTCTAAACTGTATGTAAGTGGAGTTATTTATAAAATAATATGGTAACCTGCATACATGTGCATACTTCTAAACGCAAACTACAAAACTAGGATATTTCCTTCTCTCCAAACACAATCTCTTTACCAAAATAATAAAATTAAAAGTTGAATTGCATATCTTAATAAGGTGCACCACAATTTTCCACCAAAATAATAGAAAATTAAGGATAAGATTGCACACCCTAATGTTTTCATGGGGATTAGCATTCCTACCAATAATGAGGCTGAGGCATTAGCATTATAATGAGTCATGGAAATGTCTACTATTATAATCTACCATATTCACTACCCACAAGACATTGATTTGACTAGGCCCATACATAGGTAAAAATAACTGAAGGAGAATTTTAAAATATTGAGTTCTTCAGGTACACTATCTCCTACGATTCATATTTTATAAACCAAGGTTTCAATGAACTTGCATTAAGAAGACTAGTAACATAGCATTGTTGAAATGCAAGACTAGGTTTGGTCTTCATAAGTATGAAATGTACTTCTGATTCTTGTATTATTGTAAAATGAAAGGAAAATTATTATTGTTATTTTTGTAGCATGGGTTTCATGCTCAAGGTCATTTTATAGAGGTGAAGCACCCATTGAATTCTTATAGGGTTTTTCCTAGGTCAAGAATTCGAAAGATTCATTAACATATGAGGAAGACCTCATTGAGCACATTGCAACTTGTAAAAAGAATTATTTTTGTATTTAAAAAAGTATCAAAGTACCCTTCAAGACCAAGTCAGCTTGGAAGTTAAGAAGTCAACCTCAATTGGGGCATGTCATCCTCCTTGGAAGCCTATATATAGGATGGATTTCAATCTCCTATGGACAGTCACTCATCTACTCATGTTCTAAGCAAAGGAGAAGTAGAAGAACACTAGTGAAGAAGGAAGAAGGATAGAGGAAAAGTGTTTGGGTTATTTCTCTCTCTTTCACACATGTGAACGAAGGAGGCTAGGTTTTTTTTTCTGCAAGATAGAACTTGGATAAATTTCAAAAATAGGGTCGAAGGAAGGTATATTATGTCATCCTCAAGCCCTAGTTGTTAGGTGGATAAATATATTCTTTCAGACAAGAAGGAAATATGTAGAATTCCAACAAATCCTAGTAACAAACATCAAAAGAATTGCTACCTTTCCTTAGATTATAACTATAACATGAAATGTGTACTACGCGAAGAATCACTTACCTATTAGTGTTGTTCTTGTAGAAGTTCTTTAGTGAATTCCACAACCAAATTTTCCTCAATACCTTAGAGGATTCCCAATGCTTTCCACAACTTCTCCATGATGCTCCAAAAGAGATCTACATAGGCAAAAACATGTAAAAGGATCAAAGCATCTTTCATATAAAATCAATATAAATGAAGATCCTAACTTAACATACAACATATAGTTGAATCAATAATTAGTTATAAACCATGCAAGTGATCAAGGAATATCATAAATAACATCAAAATAGATGCAATTAGGAAAGAACAAGTACTTTTTATTAAATTCAAAAGAGAACAAGCTTACAACCTGGTTGACTTGATGTCCCAAGCCTCTTCCAGCGGTCTTCGTTCCTTCCCTTGATGACAATCTCTTAAAAACCAAAATCAGGAGCATAAGTCTAAAAATCTAATTTTCTCCTCCATCCTCTAGTCTTGTGCTCAATTTATAGGCAAGAAGAGGAGGTTTCTAGTTCCTCTTCCTGAGATATGATGCTTAAGAGGAGGATATTATTTCCATGATCCAAGTGATGAGGCATAGGTATGTAGTAGTTCGAGGTTTCTAATTTGGATAAGATTCCTCTGTCAAAGATTCTAGAACTTTATTTTTTATTTTTACTTGCATGAACAGGATTGTGTAGTTTATAGTGGAAGACAGTGTGTAGAATTGGACATACCACAATGGTAAAAACTGCACATTCATAGTTAATGGCTAGGAAAACTGCGCAAATACTCAAAAAAGGTTTTTAAGTAGTGTAACCCAAAATTAGTTTTGTCCTTGGTATCGTTTTACTTTAATATTCATAGGGGATTCACTTTAGACACTCATTGAATGGAGAGAGATATGAATTGACAGTCATGGTGATCAAATTTAGTGTAACAAATTACCCATTAAAGTGAAAAGTCATAAAATATGTTTGATAACTGAAGCACTTTATCATGTCAAAGGTTTAGATCAAAGACCAACTGGTTGAAGACCTGAAAAAAATCAAGGATTACCATATGATGATTTCATATAAACATCACTGAGGTAGGCATTCCCATACTCAGAGTACAAGTATCTGAAAGAATCAGTATGGAAATACATATGAAGATCCATGTCAATAGAAGACACAGTATGGATGCAACCATCAATGCATCTATGTTTACAATCATGAATATTTAATAACTCCACACACACCGGATGGATGTATCACACATAGACCTTTCCAACGATGCAAGAAGCGTGTCAATTGGAGTCTGTATCCAAACGCTATACCACTCAGAATTTGACTTTCCTTTTTTCACACCTATAGTTTGAGAGGATGTCGTGTCATACCCTATTATTTATGGTAAAGCGGCTAACCACGTGTTTTTGATGTAAAATACTCTAGAAGCATCTATTTTGTAACTCTAGTTAAGAGTTGATGTTGTCAAACTTAACCACTAGTAGGTTATCAGGTTGTGTTATAATTGAGCACTACGAGGAAGAGGCATTACATCCTTTCAAGAGAATTTTGTTCCATAGTTGAGAAAAGATAGTCAAGAGAAATAGGAGGTAGAGCACACAAAGATGATATGTGCACTATAGCATCCCACGGGCCACAAGAATTACTTCTTTGTACTTGTAGTCATAATTCTAGATGGAGAAAGAGGGTGAAGTGGGCTCACCTTTCAGCTAGGTTTTCTCCCGAAAGGGTTTCCCAAAGATCATATATTGTGTCTTATGTGTGTCAGAGCTTATTTTTTCGTTCTCTACTTTTTTGAATAATTTCCATTCACATGCATGGAACAATTAAATTCACAAATCTTAAAGTTTAATAAACTTTAATAGTGTAGAATTTGTAGAGTTTTAAGATAATATTATTAGATTTGTTGTGATGAAATGTCCAGTGGAATATCCATAGTAGTTTACAGATCATTTGGCATGAAAGTTGGTTTCTTTTCATATTTGTGGATTTTGTAGGGTATCTAGTTTGGCAGGGTCAAAAATCATAAAAACTTAATCATGGATGATGAATCTATAAACGGACCTCATGATCCTACAAAGGTGAGGTTTTCGTGGCTCGAACAACAAGTCGCGGATATAAGCCACAATGTAAACTTCCTCATGGAAGCCCTAAGCAATAATTTGGGTATATTTGGAGAAGATGGAGGTTTCAATGCAGAGGACAAATCAAAAGGGGGATCAAGAGATTGGGAAGACATGGAGAAAGATTCAAAGAAAGAACCTGAAAATGATAAAACCATTTTGAGTGTCATGAATCTATCATTGTTCAAAATGGAAGCAGAGGTCGATATCAATTCATACCATAGCAAGATCAATGTTGTTAAGATGAACCACTAGTTGGAGAAAATGGAAGTTTATTTCAAATTCCATCATGTTGAGGAAGGCAAAAATATCTCATTCACGCAACCAAAATTAGAGGGTCGTGCACTAGCTTGGTAGGAGATGCACACAAAAACCCTAAGGTTAGAGGGAGAACCTCTAATAACTAAGAAGTAGGATTTCAAGCCCTCATTAAGTCACAATATTATCCCATTGGGTACATGGAGGACCAATGGATCCGATGGCATTACTTCAAGAAAAAGTCATGCCAAAATGTGCATGAGTATATCACAGAATTTAGAAAGATGGTTATAAAACTAGGTATATTTCAAAAAAAACAAGATGTACTTATCAAATATTTGGAGGTTCTGTACCACCATCTTCATGAGCAAGTTATGCCTTTCAAGTCTAAATCATTAGACAAGGCTTGTGTACAGGCATAATACATAGAGAACATAGGCCTGAAAATAGCGTAATCAAGTGGATTGAAGCAGAAGGAGAAACAATAAGCTTCTAAGGAGGGGAAGACAAATTAAAAAGGGGGTAAAGATAAAAAGATGACAACCAAAACACACTAGTGCAAAGATCCTAGCAACCACTACAACATTGATTTCCATACAAAGGAGAAGTTCTGGAAGTTGCATCTAAAGCTAAACCCAAAGAACAAGAAGAGAGATAATAAGAAGAAGAATCTCATGGCCATTGATTCGACTAAACAAAGTTGAAATCATCTCAGACGTGGATGATAAAATCATATGTAGATCAATGCAAAAGGTGGTGAATCTGAGTAGCCTTCAGTAACAGGAAGAGAAAGAAATGACCAAACTATTCCATATAAAGATACATGTCAAGTAGACAAATATTGGTGCTTTATTTGACTCAGGATATTAGACGAATATCATCATAGCATAGTTGGTTAAGAAGTTGGGGCTAGAATTTCATGATCATCCAAACCCATATCCATTGGGATGGGTAAATAAGGATGTAGAGCTGAAATTAACAAAACAGTGCAAAATTAGATTTTCTATCAATGCTCGTTTTATTGATGGTGTAGATTTGGATGTGGTTCCCCTTGATGTATGTGAAGTTGTGTTTGGGAGTCCATACATGTATGTGCATGATGTAATATTCATGAGGAGAGATAACTAGTGCCATCTCATTAAGGATAAAAATATTCTTCATCAATGCGCACAAAGGAAAGTCGAAAATTTCACTAGTGAATGCCAACCAAGATAAAAAATTGATCAGTTCTAGAAAGAAGTATGTTTTATTTCTCTTAAGAGAAAGTCAATCTGAAGAGGAGTTAATAAGACGTAAGGCATCCCTAGAGGGGTGTACTAAGAAATATAAACAACAATTAGAGGAGTTGTTATAGGAATAAATGGATGTGTCCCAAGAGCCTAAACGATTAGCACCTAAGAGAGAAGTGGAGCACGAGATCCAGCTATTGCCAAATATTGGGTTGGAAAAGCAATCTATTATAGAAGCAGGTGAGGTGAAGAAAAAGTTGTAGAAGCTACTGGAACAAGGTGTCATTTGATCGAGTACATCACTATGTGGGTCATCCATCATCATTGTGCCAAAGAAGGATCGGACATGGCAGATGTGTACAGATTGCAGAGCGTTGAATACAATCACGCTCAATTGCAGCAATCAAAGTATTTCACCAAGCTGGACTTGGAGCCTGGATATCAATAGGTTTGAATCAAAGAAGAATATACATGGAAGACCACCTTCAAAACTAGGAAAGGTTTGTATGGGTGATTAGTTATTGCATTTGACCTATGTAATGCACCAGTTATGTTATGAGATTAATGAATGATATATTGTGCCCTTTTATAGATTCATTTGTTATTGTCTATCAAGGTGATATACTAGTATAGAGTGCTACTTGGGAGGAGTATACTTCACTTTGAACGCAGTTGTTGGAAACATTGGAGAAGCACCAGCTGCTAGAAAATCTTAAGAAGTGTGAATTTGCACAACAATATTTAGTGTATCTAGGTTATGTGATCGGTCAAGTGCTGAAGATAGATCCTTTTAATATGGAGGCCATCATGAACTAGCTAGTGCCTACTAATGTTTCTTAGGTCAAGAGTTTCATTGGAGTAGCATAGTACCTGAGGAAACTAATAGCTTCATTTTCAGTGGTAGCAGCACCGATCCGCGCAATAATAGCAAGTGGCAAGAGTTTCCAATGGGGAAAAGGTCAGCAAAAGGCTTTCGAGGAGCTGAAGAAGGATATCACTCAAGCACAAGTTCTGGTATTACGAAACTTGCAACAACCTTTTGAAGTGGAGATAGATGCGAGTGGGTATGATATGGGAGTTTTCTTGATGCAAGGAGGAAGGCTCGTTTGCTACCACTCTTAAGTATTTCATGGGGTAGCTCTTAACTATCCTACCTATGATAAGGAGCTCTATGCATTGGTGCAAGCTATGAAGAAGTGGAAGCACTATTTAATGGGAAAGGAGACAATAATACACATAGATCACTAGCCATTATAGTACTTGCAAATTGAGAGTAAGCTACAACAGACCAGGCATCACAAGTGGATGGTGTTCTTACAACAGTTCCATTTGGTGATCAAGTATGACATAGGAAACACAAACAAGTTGGCCAATATGCTTTCAAGGAAACCCACATCAAATATTAAAGCTTTGGGGACTCTTATGCACATGGAGCCATTCATCAATGATGCATATAGAGAGCCATATTCATAATATGAGGAATTCAAGGAGGTGTATAAGTGGTTGTAGAGTTAGAGTCATGTGCAGGATGGAAAAAACATGGTTGACTACCATCTCTAGGATGGGTTATTCTATAGGATAGTTAAACTATGTGTTCCTAAAGGTGGGAATTTGTAGCTCATTAGATAGGCTCACACCTCTAAGGTTGCAGGGGACTTTTGTGTAGGGAAGATCGTGGCTAACTTGCAAAGGTGTTTGTATTGGTCCAAGATGCAAGAACAGGTAACTAGGTTCACAAGAGTATGCATTATTTGTTGTAAAAACAAACCTAGCAATAAGAAACATGGTCTACATCATCTCTTACATGTACCTACTCATCCTTGGGAAAACATTTCCATGGACTTTGTGGGAGGTTTACTGACAACCAAGAAGGGACGTGCCTACTTGTAAGTGGTAGTTGATGGGTTCAGCAAGATGTGTGCTCTAATCCCTATAAAAATATCATCAGCAAAAAATAAGCAACAAACTTGTTCTTTGGACAAGTCTGGGTGCACTTTGGGATACCAAGGAGCATCATTTCAGATAGGGACACAAGAATTCTAATTGCATTTTGTGCCACATTGTGGGAGAAGATGGAAACAAATTTGAAGAGATCTACAACATTACATGCACAAATAGATGGGAAGATAGAAGTACTCAACAGGACTTTGGTGCAACTTATGAGGGCATATAATTAGAAGCATTCAAAGGCTTGGGGTGAAAATTTGTATATATAAAACACTGTTATAACAAAGGAGTCCACAATTCTATAGGAAAGTCCCCATTTGAGACTTGTTTTGGATATTTTACACCCTCACCTTTGGATATTGCATATGTGAAGCAAGGAGTGAGGTAAGATCTTACAGGAGATGCTTTGAGGGCTGAAATTTTTATAGAGAATATCACACAAATCCATCTACAGGTACATGAAACACTACGGGAGTCACAAGAGAAGTATAAGGTGAGGCATGATCAACACAAACCGAAGAATTCATGCAAGGTGGGATATAGAGAATGGTTAAAGTTGAACAAGGAGAGGTTGCAGGGGCCTAGCAAGAAAATCAAGGCTCTAAGGTATGGTCCCTTTGAGATATCAGAAAAGGAGGGTGATTATTCCTATCGACTCAGTTTACCACCATATATGGACATTTACTGAGTTGTGAATGTAGAGAATTTGAAACTCTATGAGACTTGCATTCTTTCGAGAGAATTTTGTTCCATAGTTAAGCGAAGATAGCTAGGAGACATACGAGGTAGAGCACATAGATAGGATTTGTGCATTTTAGAAGTCGATGGGCCATAGGAATTAACTCTTTGTACCTGTAGCCATATTTTGAGACAGAGAAGGAGAGAAAAAAGGCCTTGCCTTCCAACTAGGTTTTCTCCTGAAAGGGTTTCCTAGAGAGCATATCTTGTATCATATGTGTGTGAGCATGTTTTTTCATTATCTACTTTTCTGCATAATTTCCATTCACTTGCATTAACTAATTACAGTTAAATCCATAGATCTTAAAGTTTAAATTCCTATAACAATATAGAATTTGTAGAGATATAATATTATTAGATATGTTGTGATGAACTGTCCAGTGGAATATCCACGATAATTTACGGATCATTTGAATTCAAGACATTTACTCAGATGGTTAGATTCATACATCGATATATGGAGATCAAGACCCTGTTTCTAGTTTCATATATCTAGGCTACATGGAGTTATTAAATATTCATGACTGTAAACATAGACCCATTGATGGTTGCATCCATACTGTGTTCTCTATTGACATGGATCTTCAGATGTATTTCCATACTGATTCTTTGAGATACTTGTACTGTAAATATGGGAATGCCTACCTCAGTTATGTTTATATGAAATCATGATATGGTAATCCTTGATTGTTTGTTTCAGGTCTTTAACCAATTGCTTTATGATGTGGACCTTTGACATGACAAAGCACTTCAGTAATCAAACATATTTTCTAGCTTTTCACTTTAGGGGGGTAATTTGTTACACTAAATTTTGTCACCATGAGTGTCGATTTGGATCTCTCACCATTTGATGAGTGTCTCAAGTGAATCCCCTATGAATCTTGAAGTAAAACAATACCAGGGGAAAAAGGAATTTTGGGTTTCAATTCTTAAAAGACAATTGAGAGTATCTTCTATCACCTTTTTTTTTTTAGTTGTGTGTCATTCCTTCCCACATAGGTTCATTTC
This sequence comes from Pinus taeda, assembly GCA_000404065.3. Lineage (NCBI taxonomy): Eukaryota > Viridiplantae > Streptophyta > Pinopsida > Pinales > Pinaceae > Pinus > Pinus taeda. Next base: position 102,766 of record APFE031584013.1, read on the forward strand.
CATTAAAGCTTGTAAGAATAAGAAAAAAAATCCTTTATACTACAAGAACGTTTTAACCCTCAAATTAAATATGGTAAAAACAACCTCATTGAAATTCTAGACCACCACATGCATCCATTTACACAATTCTGAAATGTAAGTGAAGTTATTTATAAAATAATATTGTAACCTGCATACATGCGCATACCTCTAAACGTAAACTACAAAACTAGGATATTTCCTTCTCTCCAATCACAAGAAAATTAAAAGTTGAATTACATATCCTAATAAGATGCACCACAATTTTCTATCAAAATAATAGAAAATTGAGGATAAAATTGCACACCCTAAGGGGAGGCAAGCACAAGGGAGATCATCTTTGAATCGAAAGGAAATTAAGAATAATATTTTCATGTGGGTTGAAATCCCTACTAATAACAAGGTTGAGGCATCAGCATTATAATGAGTCATGTAAATGTCTATTATTATAATATGCCATATGCACTGCCCACAAGACATTCATTTGACTAGACCCATATATAGGTAAAAATCACTAAAGGAAAATTTTAAAATATTGAGTTTTTCAGGTACACTATCTCCTGTGATTCATATTTTGTCAACCAAGCTTTCAATGAACTTCCATTAAGAATACCAAAGCCATAGCATTTTTGAAATGCTTGACTAGGTTTTTTCTTCATAAATATGAAATGTAGTTTTGATTCTTGTATTATTGTAAAATGAAAGAAAATTTATTATTGTTATTTTTTTAGCATGGGTTTCATGCTCAAGGTTATTCTTTTTAGAGGTTAAGCACCCATTGAGTTTTTCTGGGGTTTGTCGTAGGTCAATAAGTCAAACGATTCATTGGCATATGAAGAATACCTCATCGGGCACATTGTAACTTGTAAAAAGAATTATTTTTATATTTAAAAGTGTCAAAGTACCCTTCAAGACCAATTCGGCTTGGAAGTTAAGAAGTCAACCTCAATTGGGGGCATGTCTTCCTCATTGGAATCCTATATATAGCAGGGATCTCAACCTCCTATGGACAGTAACTCATCTACTCATGTTCTAAGTAAAGGAGAAGAAGAAGAAGAAGGCTAGTGAACAAGGAAGAAGGACAAAGAAAAAGTGTTTGGGTTATTTCTCTCTCTTTATCACATGTGCAGGAAGGAGGCTAGGGTTGTTTTGCTGCAAGATATAACTTCGATAAATTTCAAAAATAAGGTTAAAGGAAGGTCTATTAGGTCATCCTCAAGCCCTACTTGTTAGGTGGACAAATATCTTCTTGCAGACAAGAAGGGAATCCATAGAATTCTAACAAAAGCTAGTAACAAACATCAAAATAATTTCTACCTTTCATTAGCCTATAACTATAACATGAAATATGTAGTACGCGAAGAATCACATACCTATTAGTGATGTTCTTGTAGAACTCCTTTCAGTGCTTTCCACAAACAAATTTTCCTCAATGCCTTAGAGGCTTTCACAATGCTTTCCAAATCTTCTCCATGATGCTCCAAAAGGAATCTGCATAGACAAAAACATGCAAAGGGATCAAAGCATATTGCATATAAAATGAAAGATAAATGAAGATCCTAAATTAACATACAACATACAATTTAATCAATAATCAGTTATAAACCATGCGAGTGATAAAGGAATATCTCGAATAGCATCAAAATACATCCAATTAGGAAAAAAAATACTTTGTATTAAATTCAAAAGAGAACAAGCTTACTATTGGGTCGTTAATATGTCATTATTATTATCACTTTTCAACACCTATTTCATCTATTTCTACTCTTTTTTATCATGTTTTATCATATTATTTCATCTTATAATTATTTATGCTCCTATGGATAAATATTATTTCTTCTCCTTTATTTTTAATAAATTGATCATTATGCATGATTTCACCAATGATGGTTTATTAATAAATTGGTTGTAAAATCACTCACCATTTTATCCTCCAAGATATTTTCCATATTGAAGATTTGATCTCTAGCTCATCATTAAATGTGCCAACTCAGAAATTCGTTGGAATAAGAAGTGACAATTTTGTATTGAATGGTTCGGGCAAATGGAGAAGTTCAGAACGGGCCAAATTAGTTTTGTGATAAGAAATTTTCCCAAATTCAGTCCGTACTAAAATAAACGGAAGGTTCTCTGAATAAATTTTTCTCAGATTCATTGTTCTAGATGTTTTCCAAATTATCCCAGTTACAATGCCAAATTCGACCTGTTCCTCTTGAATGATTGAAGAGAAGATATTTCAAATATGATCTTGTTTATCAATTTGTTGTGAACAATCCAATTTTGTAATAGAAATCATTTTGTAATCATCACGGTTGTAACTTCTCTTTTCTCTTTGTGTATTTAAATGAGAACAGAGATCAAAGAAGGGGATTTATGATCGATGATTAGAGAGAGAATTATATGGATCATTAGATTAGAGATAGATAGGATAGGATATGAGGAATCGAAGAATTACTATTGACATTGTAACTTTGATCATGAACTCTTGCTGTTGAAGCAGAGCAAAAACTTGCTGTAACAATTATACAATGATGAATATATAAAAACAATTATAGTTCCTTCGCATCTCTTGAAGTAATCTGGTGGTATTCATTGGCGGCTAAGGGCCCAGCCCTGGTGGATCCACTTGCTATTTGTATCATTACTTTACAATTATAGTCATGTGATTGTTTGATTTACTTTTCATTTCCTTGAATTGCATTGCTTTACAATTTCCTGTTCCTTTACATTTCCTTGAAATCGTTTTATGGCATAAAATTGTAATTGAATCTCGTTGCCATTTTCTTCCATCATAACAAGATTATTATCCTTTTCAAATTAAATTGTTATGCTGTTCATTCTAGTTATAAAGCTTCATTGTTCACTTTGGACTCTATCGTTCATTACAAATTGTTGTTCATTTATGGTAAATTAGCTTTGTTGTTATCTCTTTCGTGCAAGGATTTGGTTTCACCTTTTAAATGTTATTGCAATAAGTGTGTTTGTTTCATTTCTACTAGTAGCATTATTGATTGTATTGTCATTTCTAGTTAATTGTTTTGGTGTGGAAGTGTAAGATCAGCAACTGTAAAGGACATTGACTATCACTGTCTAAGTTCTTAGGTTGAGGATCTTGTTCATGATTGATTTCATTTACATTAGTTGACAGAGGAAAGAGTTATTGCTACTACATCCTTGATTGATAATTGTTGTAATTTCCTGAGTGAATGATTTAGTTTCAGAGCATTGAGTTTCTTTTAACTGCAATTTGAGTTCACCTGCTGCATCCGTTTATTTTTGTATTTGAGAGAATTGTACTGCAATTTAGAAATATCTCTCTTGAGTAAATAGCCACCTCAGACTCAGTACACTCTTGAAGTATAAAATCATACCTAGATTGACAATTAATGTGAAGATAATTAGGAGTTAAAAAGACACCTTTTATCACTCAACACTTACAACCTAGTTTCCTTAATGTCACAAGCCTCTTCCAATGGTCTTCATTCCTTCCCTTGATGAAAATATCTCAAGACCCAAAATCATGAGCATAATTCTAAAAATCCAAGTCTCTCCTCCATCCTCTAGTCTTGCGCTCAATTATAGGCAAGAGGAGGAGGTTTCTATTTCCTCTTCTTGAGGTATATGATCCTTAAGAGGTGGAGAATAGTTCCATGATCCAAGGGATGAGGCATAGGTATGTAGTAGTTAAAGGTTTCTAATTTGGATAAGATTCATTCATCAAAGCTTATAGAACTTTATTTTTTTATTTTTACTTGTGTGAACAAGATTGTGTAGTTTATAGTCGAAGACAATGCATAGAATTGTACAGACCACAATGGTAAAAATTCCACATGCATAGGTAATGGGTAGGAAAACTTTGCAGATAATTAAAAAAAAAAAATTAAGCAATGTGGCCCAAAATTCCTTTTTTCCCTGGTATTTTTTTACTTTAAGATTCATAGGGTATTCACTTGAGGCACTCATTGAATGGTGAGAGATCTAAATCGACAATCATGGTGAAACAATTTAGTGTAACAAATTACCCCCTAAAGTGCAAAGCCATATAATATGTTTGATGGCTGAATAACTTTATCACATGAAAGGTTCATATCAAAGACCAATTTGTTGAGGACCTCGTGATTTCATATAAAAATCACTGAGGTAGGCATTCCCATACTCATAGTACATGAATCTCAAAGAATCATTATGGAAATAAATCTGAAGATCCATGTCAATAGAAGACACATTATGGATGTAACCATCAATGTATCTATGTTTACAGTCATGAATATTTAATAACTCCACACATATTGAATGGATGGAACACACATAGACCTTTCCAATGGCATAAGAAGCACATCAATTAGACTCTGTATGCAAACATTATGCCACTCAGAATTTGACCTTCATTTTTTCACACCTGTAGTGTGAGAGGATGTCGCATCAATGTCCATTATTTATGGAAAAGGGGCTAACCACATGTTTTTGATGTAAAAGACTCTAGAAGAATCTATTTTGTAACTTTAGTTAAGAGTTGATGTAGTCAAACTTAACTACTAGTAAGTTATCAAGTTGTGTTATAACTGGGCCACTAGGAGCAAGAGGCATTCCATTCTTTTGAGATAATTTTGTTTCATAGTTGAGAAAAGATATTCAGGAGAGATAGGAGGTAGAGATGACAAAGGTGATATGTGCACTACAACATTGCATGAGCCACTGGAATTACTTCTTCGTACCTATAGCCATATTTCTAGTTAGAGAAAGAGAGTGAAGTGGCCTCACCTTTCAGCTAGGTTTTCTCTTGAAAGGGTTTCCTAGAGACCATATCTCGTGTCTTATGTGTGTGGGAGCATATTTTTTCATTCTCTACTTTTCTACCTAATTCACATTCACATGCATGCAACAATTAAATCCACAAACCTTAAAGTTTAATAAACTTTAATAGTGTAGAATTTGTAGAGTTTTAATATAATATTATTAGATATGGTGTGGCAAAATGTCCAGTGGAATATCCACCGTAGTTTACAGATCATTTGGTATTAAAGTGGGTTTCTTTGGGTATTTGTGGATTTTGTAGGGTATCTAGTTTGGTAGCCCAAAAATCATAAAACCTTAATCATGGCTGATGAATCTGTAAATGAACCTCGTGATCCTATAGAGGTGAGGTTTTCGCAGCTCGAACAAGAAGTCACGATATAAACCGCAATGTAAATTTATTCATGGAAGACCTAAAAAATAGGTTGGGAATTTTCGAAGGATATAGGGGTTTCAATGTAGAGGAAAAATCAAAAGGGGGATCGGGAGATCGGGAAGACATGAAGAACCAACCAAAGAAAGAACACAAAAATGATAAACCCAGATCAAGTATCGTGAATCAATCGCTCTTCAAAATGGATGAAAAAGTTGATATCAAGCCATACCAGAGAGAGATCGACATTTTTAAGATGAACCACTAGTTGTAGCAACTATAATTTTATTTCAGTGTCCATCAAATTGAGGAAGGGGAAAATATCTCATTCACGCGGCTGAAATTAGAGGATCGTGCATTGACTTTGTGGGAGAGCCACACAGAAACCCTTACGTTGGAGGGAGAACCTCCAGTGACTAAGTGGGAGGATTTCAAAACCCTCATTAAGTCATGGTTTTATCCCATTGGGTACGTGTAGGACCATTGGATCCAGTGGCATTTCTTCAAGCAAAAGTCAGGCCAAAACATGCGTGAGTACAACCTCAGAATTTAGAAACATGGTTATAATACTAGGTATCTTTCCAAAAAACCTAGATGTACTCCTCAAATATTTGGGAGGTCTGCACCAGCATCAGTGTGAGAAATCTATTGTTTTCAATCCTAAATCAGTGGCCAAGGGTTGTGTACAGGCATAGTAACTTGATAACATAGGCCTAAAAATAGCGCAATTAGGTGGATCAAAGCAAAAGGAGAAACAAAAAGCCTCTAAGGAGGGGAAGAAGAATTAAAAATGGACAAAAGATAAAAAGATGACGGCCACAACACACCAATTCAAAGATCCTAGCAACCACTACAACATTTCTTTCCGTATACAGGAGAAGTGTTGGAAGTTTCATCTAGAGCTAAACTTGAAGAAGAAGAAGAAAGATAATAAGAAGAAGAATCTCATGGCCATTGATTTGAGCAACCAAAGTTGAAATCATCTCAAACATGGATGATAAAATCGTTTGTACATTAGTGCATAAGAAGGTAAATCTTAGTAGCCTTCAGCAATAGGAAGAGAAAGAAATGTCCAAACTCTTCCATATAAAGATACATGTCAAGAAGACAAAGGTTGGTGCTTTGTTTGACTCAAGATCGTAGTCGAATCTCATTGCAACAAAGCTGGTCAAGAAGTTGTGGCTAGAAGTTCGTGATCATCCAAACCCATATCCACTGGGATAGGTAAATAAGGATGCAAAACTAAAATTAACAAAATAGTCCAAAATTAGATTTTCTATCAGTGCTTGTTTTATTGATGAAGTAGATCTAGATGTGGTTTCCCTTGATGTATGTGGAGTCATGTTTGGGATTCCATAAATGGATGTGCGTGATGTAATATTCATGAGGAGAGCTAAATAGTGTCATCTATTTAAGGATGAAAATATGTTCTTCATCAACTTTCATAAAGGAATGTAAAAAATTTCACTCGTGAGTGCCAACCAAGACAAGAAATTGATTAGTTCTAGCAAGATGTTTTTTTTTTTTAAGAGAAAGTAAATATAAAGGGGAGTCAATAAGAGCTAAGGAGTCCCTGGAGGGGTGTACTAAGAAACATAAATAACAATTAAAGGAGTTTTTATAGGCATAAATGGATGTGTTCTAAAAGCCTAAAGGGTTACCACCTAAGAGAGAAGTGGAGCACGAGATCCAACTATTGCCAGACTCCCCATTGCCAAATGTTGGGTTGTACAAGTAGTCTGTTATAGAAGTAGGTGAGGTGAAGAAATAGTTGTAGAAACTACTAGAATAGGGTGACATTTGACCGAGTACATCACCATGTGGGTCACCCATCGTCATTGTGCCAAAGAAGGATGGGACTTGGCAGATGTGTACAAATTACATGGTGTTGAATAAAATCATGCTCAAGAACAAAGACCCACTTCCCAAGATAGACGGTCTACTAAATCAACTGCAAAAATAAAAGTATTTCACCAAGATGGAATTGAATCCTGGATATCACTAGGTTCAAATCAAGGAAGAATATACATGGAAGACCACCTTGAAAACTAGGAAAGGTTTTTAAGTGTGGTTAGTTATTGCATTTTGCCTATGTAATGCACCAGCTATGTTATGAGATTAATGAATGATATATTTTCCCTTTTATAGATTCATTTCTTATTCTCTATCTTGATGATATACTAACATATAGTTCTACCTAGGAGGAGCATATTTCACTTTTGATGCAGGTGTTGGAAACATTAGAGAAGCATCAACTTCTAGAAAATCTCAAGAAGTGTGAGTTTGCACAATAGTATTTAGTGTATCTGTGGTTTGTGATTGGTGGAGGAGAGTTGAAGATAGATCCTTTCAAGATGGAGGCCGTCATGAAATGGCCAGTGCCTACTAATGATTCTTAGGTCAAGAGTTTCAATAGAGCAGCACAGTACCTGAGCAAATTCATAGCCTCATTTTCAGTGGTAGCAGCACAACTCCACTCTTGTTTTGGAGAATTTAGTATCAATGCATAAATACTAATTCCCTAGATAAGAAGTTGTATCTAGAACAACAGTTTAAAGTGTTTTAGAATTTTCCTATAAGCAATAGATAAGATGAGAAGATAGAAGGCCTACTTGTAGTTCCACTTTCCTCTCGTCTCCCTTGTATCGATTCCATCGCTCCTTCTCGTACTTAATCCGCTTGAGAAATACCCTATAAACACAACAGAAGACAAAAACCAATAAAATAATACGATCTATTGAATATAAGTGAAAGGAATCAGATAAAATTCACACACATAAGCATTATAAAACAATACAAACATACGGGAAAAAGGTTCAAACACTTTATTAGATACAAGAAGGAATTACAACCATTGATGTTTGATTCAAAGCCATTCCTCCTGCTTGGATCCCATCCACATCACACCAAAAGCATGACAAACTTGTAGCATCACAATACTTGCCTCAAATCCAAATATCATAGCAACATAATCTCCTTACAATTCAAAATAATCCAGCCTTTTTTCACTTAGATGAGTGGTCAATTTATAGGAAGATGAAGGAGTTTTTTTCATTAATGGTGGCATTGAATGTTCTTCCATACTTAGAATTAGTTCCATGGAGGAAGGGATGAGAAGATAGGATGCACCTTAACTCGTTCCTCATCCATTTTCGAGCTCATAGGAGTTGACAAGTGAGGGAAACTTCTAGATGACTCTAAAAGATAAGAATATTCCCCAAACCCTATGTGAATTTCACTCAATCTCGTCCAACATAGGTTAACAGAAGCCTAAGTGTTTTGCAAAGTTCCCTGGCAGTCGACTTAACTTCTTTGTAGTGCACCTTCATAAGGGCTTACCTACGCTTGGTCCTTTTAGAGGCTATTTCTGGATGTCTTCAAGTCATGAAACTGTTTTGGAAGGAGGCATTCAAAGGGGTGACTTGTTTAGGGCATGAAACAAATGAAATTAGGGTTTGATAAGCCCTAAAACATTGATCTAGATGTTGGGATTTGATGTGCCCAAATGGATCTGTAACAGATGCCCCCTAAAGCATGAAGTCAGAAAAATGCCAATGTCGAATGAAATGATTTACGATGTGATGAGGAGGTATCGAACTAGAAGGTGACCTATATCAATTACAATACATATATCATGATATTTGATTTTTCATGAATTTCTGAGCGAAGGAATACCCATGCTTAGCTTATAAAATTTCATAACATGTACATAAACAACCATCTACAGATATAGACCCATGATCTGAATGACCATCAATGTAAAGCCATTATACATATGATTTAGTACTCCTGAAATCGCAACCCGGATCGATGAAACTAGATCCAGGGTCTTCAATCTCATTCAACCATTTGCTCAAGTACAAGACTATCCATCTGAATATGTGATCTGAAGTCAAACATGGGAAGACACCATCTGGTTACCAGCCAATGATATAAGTTGTTAACAGATGCGAGAGAAATCACCGATAATGACAATGATCCTCAAGGTACTACAATACATTCTGCATGGTGTGAATGGATGATTTGATGTTGAACATCATGCAAAGTCTTTCGGTCAAAGGCCATTGATGTATGCCTATTTTTGAAAGCAAGAAGCCTGCCATTGATAAATGGAAGCTTCAAGGTACTGAATCGGTGCTTCTAAGTCAACTTCTTGGATAATGTGTTAAAGTTGACAAGAAGCGACTCGTCACAAGAGGGCCTTGATGTATCCCACATCAACGACATGAAACAATTGTAGTGTTTTTAGAGATGGAATTTGACTGACTACACAAGATTTAGGAATGGGGATCATGAAAATGAAGGCTTATGGTATTGTAAAAGATGAATTTTGACTGAATGAATTCTCTTGAACATGTTGGTGACAGTAAAGTGAATTAGTAGAATTGACCCAAAACAAAGTGATGGATGGTATGATAGACCAACGTTGTGATAACCATCAAGCTAATAACCCAATCCAAATAGTCACAGTGATGGAGTGAAAGTGTCATGTTCAAGAGCGACCTGCTACCATAAAGTGGTTCTCCCCTTTTCCCATTTTCCTCAATCATTGTTGACCAATACCTCTTTATTTTTATCAAGCTTGAGGAGGATAACATATGCTTTTTTATCATTTCACCCTTCAGGTGAATCCATCGCTATTTTATGTTTTAATGAGTCTAGCGAAGGCGAAACTCGGTCTTGTCTAGATGGACAAGTTTGTCGCTATTTGATGTTTTAACAAGTTTAACAACAAAGATAACTCTGTCCTTTTCATATTTAGACTTTGACATATACAACAATGAAGAGCAGATTATTAACCAAATAAAAATCTCTAAAAGAAACACACACACACATGCAATGAAAGCATGTTAGGTCCCTATAATTCTAGTGATTATCCCATTACTATTGTAGTTGTATCCCTTATTAATATTGTTATTCCCCTATTGTCCCCATATTGTTATTACTATGCCCCATAGAATCCCTCTATTGTTATTTTTGTGCCTTTATATTATTATTGTTAGGATAGTTGGGTTATATTGTGACTCTTTAGACTCCTATATATAGAAAGGAGGTTTTTTCATTTGAATCATCAAACAATCATTCATTTGTGTAATGTAAAGGAGGTTGCCCCCTCTAAGATGTTGAATTCTAAGGCGTTGATCTATCTTTTCTATCTTTTTGTGAGCTGGTTTCATAACATTTGGTATCAGAGCTTGGGATTCTAGGGCTTTGCTGCTCCAAATAGGTCATCATGGAATTTTCGGCATAACTTATTTTTTGCGATATTTCAGAAGCAAAAAAAAAAACCATTTGAGAAGAAATCATATTGAACCTTGGGTCCAAATTTCAGAGTTGTTGGCGCTATATTTGTGGAGATATGATCTGAGGAAGTTGGTATTTTTGCAGACTCCTGAATTACATTCCAAATAGGTGACCTAGGGAATATCATCATAACTTTCTCTCTGAGCATCAGATTGAAATTTCGTAAGAAGGTATAGAAATAGGATGGACTCTAGTTTCTTGTATATATTTTTTAGACCCAAAGGTTGAAACAGGGACACATGGCATGTCATACAAGTTCGCTCTACTGAACTAGTCTACAATCAGGTCATTGTGGGAGATTTGGCATAACTCTTCCTTGGAGAATCCAATTGGGCTGAAACCAGTGGCATTGGAAAGAGGACACAGAGGGCTAGTACATGTCACAATTTCAGAACTAGATGGTCCGAAATGATAGAGGTAAATAAGAGGCAATATCGAGCTCCTAAAAAGTGAAAAAAGGTGTGTAGATTTTTTATAATTTTTTCTTAAGCTTGGTTTGAAAAATTATTTTGAATGAATTCAAAGGGAATAGTAGAGAATTATTATCAGTAATTGATGCCCCAAGGAGAGAAAATGTAAACAGCTAGTAAGCAACCTGAAAGCTCTAGCATGACTCATGAAGAAGAGGAAGAAATGTTACATGATATATCAAAATTACAAGATCAAGTGCAACAAATTTCACTCTCACAAAAGCTAACAGAAGCTAAGATAAATGTCCTGGAATCTATGATAAAGGGCATGGAAGCTAAGATGAATGGCATGGAAGCTAATATTGACGATTTGAAGATAGATTGGAAGACAGATTTGACAAATTTTCTACAAGAAATACTTACTAATGGTGAAAGGGTAGTAAAGGAAACTCATAATGAGAACAAAAGGAATGTTAATCATGATTTCATAGACTCTAATTTTGGATCGAAGACCCACCATATTCCAAAAATTGATATGAGGAAGTTTGATGGCAAGGATTCTGCAGCATGAATATTACAGATGGAGCAATTTTTCCATCTCAATAATGTGTAAAACACACAAAAGTTATGTATTGCAACTTTATATTTGGAACCAAATCAGTTTGTATGGTATCAATGGATTTTCTCTTGTAAACAAATTATCACTTGGGCAATTTTATGGAATAATTGACAGCACATTATGAGAATACAAAAAGAAACATGTTTTTTAGCCAATTGATAAGTCTCAAACAAAAGGGTTCAATAATGGAGCACCTTGAGGAGTTCCAAAAATTGAACATAAGGTAAAAAATATTTCAGAGGAGCATAGGATTGATGTGTTCATAGGGAGTTTAAAGGATAATATCCAAAATGATGTTCGCATTTGGGAACCTAATTCATTAGAGAAGGTATTTAGGTTAGCAAGAAAAATGGAAAGCAAAATTATGGCAACCAGGAAGCATACCACTCACAACTATAAATATGGAAATGTTGTTGCCCCTAGTCTTCCATAACCTGTAAGTTTGACACCACAACAATTGGAAGAAAAAAGAGAAAAAGAGCTTTGTTACAGTTGTGATAGCAAATACACTAAAGGTCAAAAGTGCACTGAGAAGAAATTATTCTACATAGATTGTGAAGAGGAAGAAGAAAATGAGCAAGAAAGGTCAAAAGAAGAGGATATACTCCAGGAACAAAGCCTAGATAAAGAAGAAATGAATTTGACCATATCTTGTAATGCATTGGCTAGAATTACCACTCCTCAAACCATCAATATAGAAGAACAAATCAAGCAGAAAAATGTAATAGTGTTGATTGATTCAAGAAGTACCCACAATTTTATTCGTTGTAAGGTAGCAAAAGAATTGACTTGCTTCCTATATCCAGCACCAGAGTGTCAAGTGATGGTTGCAAATGGAGGAACAATAAATTGCTTTGGAAAGTGCCATAATATCAAGCTATCCATGGGAGAATATGTATTGACTAGCCCAATGCTTTCAATTCCAATGGGAGGTGATGATGTTGTACTAGGAGTCCAATGGTTACAATCCTTGGGTACAATAGCTTTTAATTTTCAAGAACTTTTCATGAAATTTTTTGCAGAAGGAAAGGAATTTGAATTAAGGGGTATTGCAGGGAAACTAGGAGAGATAATCAGCTCTAACGGTATGACAAAGCTTCTAAAAAAGGAAAAAAGAGGTGTAATTACACAATTATGTTCACTAGATGTTTCCACATCGAAATCATCTATTTCTCCAGATCTCCAAAAAGTCTTGGACAATCATTCTGAGGTATTTGAGACTCCCAAAGGTCTCCCACCTATTCGTGATCATGATCATGCTATTCATCTAATTCCAGGAAGTGTTCCTCCAAACATCAGGCCGTACAGATATCCCTATGCCCAAAAGAGTGAAATTGAACATATGGTTGCAGAAATGCTAGAGGCTGGTATAATTCAACCTAGTCAAAGTTCTTTCTCTACTCCAATAGTATTGGTGCACAAGAAGGATGGATCATGGTGCATGTGTCTGGATTATAGGGAACTCAACAAGCTCACTATTAAAGATAAGTTTCCCATTCCTTTCATTGATGAATTACTAGATGAATTGCATGGATCAATTTACTTCACCAAGTTGGATCTTCGTTCAGGATATCATCTAATCAGAATGAAGACTAAAGACATTCTTAAAACAACATTTAGGACTCATGAGGATCATTATGAATTTTTGGTCATGCCTTTTGGCCTTACCAATGCACCTTCTACATTTCAAGGTTTGATGAATTCCATTTTCAAACCCTTCCTTAGAAAATCTATGTTAGTATTTTTTGATGATATACTAATCTACAACAAGTCTTGGAAGGATCATGTTGAACATGTTGACAGGGTGCTACAACTATTGGAGGAGAAACAATTATATGCAAAAAGATCCAAATGTTTCTTTGGAGTACAAGAGGTGGAATATCTGGGTCATATTGTATCTCATGAAGGAGTTAAGGTAGACCCTAGCAAAATTAAAGCCATTAAGGAATGGAAAATCTCGACATCCATAAAGCATCTGCGAGGATTTCTCGAGTTGACAGGGTATTATCGCAAGTTTGTTAAGAATTATGGGAGAATAGCAGCACCTCTAACAACATTATTGAAGAAAGATGCGTTTTCATGGACTCCAGAAGCAACAAAGGCCTTCGAACATCTTAAAGAGGCAATGTGCCAAGCACCGGTCTTAGCTACACTGGACTTCACAAAAACCTTTATTGTGGAATGTGATGCTTCAGGAAATGGAATTGGTGTTGTTTAATGCAAGATGAAAGACCCATTGCTTTTGAAAGTCATCCAATCAAGGGAAAGTTTTTACACAAAGCTATTTATGAGAAGGAAATGTTGGCAATACTCCATGCACTTAAGAAATGGTGACCCTACCTAATGGGAAGACACTTTAAGGTAAAAACGGATCATGATAGCCTTAAATACTTTTTAGAACAAAGATTATCCTCTGAAGAGCAACAAAAGTGGGTCACAAAGATGTTGGGTTATGACTTTGCCATCTACAGAAAAGGGAAGCAAAATGTCGTGGCAGATGCACTCTCAAGAAGGATGAGGATGTGGAAGAATTGTTGTGTGCCATTTCTATTATCCACCCAGATTGGATAAACAAAGCAATGGAGGAATAGAAGAATGACGAAGAACTGTGGGCACTTATTCGAAAGCTACAACAAGATTCTAGTATACGTCTGATACATTTAGCTAGCAAAATGATTCGTTATGGTACAAAGATCGCTTATACCTCTATAAGAATTCCCAGCTAAAACAAAAGATTCTTATGGAATTGCACACTTCTCCCTTAGGAGGACACTCGGGATTTTTAAAAACTTACCACAGGGTTAAGAAGGAATTTTTTTGGGGTGGCCTTAAATCGGATATTCAAAAGTTTGTGGAGAAATGTTTGGTTTGCCAACAAAATAAAGTTTAAACAATTAAGACCCCGGGTCTATTACAACCTTTATCCATTCCAAGCCAACGTTGGGAGGAGGTTTCAATGGATTTTATCACAGGTTTACCCAAGTCTGAGGGAAAGAATGTCATCATGGCGGTAGTTGACAGACTTAACAAGTATGCACACTTTTGTGCTTTATCACATCCATTTAAACCCAGTACAGTTTCTACTGCATTTATGGAAACAATTCAAAAGTTACATGGAAACCCAAAGATTATTGTAAGTGATAGAGATCCCATTTTCACTAGAAATTTTTAGATAGAATTATTTTCTTGTCTCGGTACTCAGTTAACTCATAGCTCATCTTATATCTGATAGGCAAACTGAGATAGTAAACAAATGTTTGGAAGGATAACTTCGTTGCTTTGTATCTGATAAACAAGCACAATGGGTCAAATGGTTGCCTCTGGCTAAATGGTGGTATAACACTTCCTTCCATACAGCAACAAAAATGACCCCATTTATGGCACTTTATGGATATCAGCCACCATCCATCACATCATATTTAAGAGAAAATTCTAAGGTTCAAGCAGTGGAATATCACATCGAGCATCAACAACAAGTTCTCCAACTCTTAAAGGATAACCTTGTGTTGGCGCAGAATAGAATAAAACAAGCAGATCAACATCGTAGCGAAAGAAGTTTTGATCTAGGTGACTGGGTATTCCTACGGCTGCAACCATATAAACAAATGTCTCTCAAGCAAGCTAAGAAGGATAATAAATTATCACCAAAGTATTATGGTCCGTACAAGGTGTTGCAAAAGATTGGTACTATGGCATACAAATTAGAGTTTCCTGCAGCTTCTCGATTGCACCCAGTTTTCCATGTTTCATGTTTAAAGAAGGTTATAGGCGATAAGCTCCCAGTTCAAACAATATTGCCGGAACTTGATGAGGAAGGAAAAAATATATTGGAACCGGAAGTAGTCACAGAAACAAGAACTCGACAGCTACGAAATCGATCAATTTCGGAGTATCTTATAAAGTGGAAGAACTTATCCGTTGAAGATTACACATGGGAGGATGAGAATTTTATGCAAAAGTATCCAGAACTACTCAAACATTGAGGACAACACCTTTTTGAAGTAGAGGGGCATGTTGGGTCCCAATAATACTAGTGATTACCCCATTACTATTGTAGTTATACCCCTTACTAATATTGTTGTGCCCCTATTGCCCCCATATTGTTATATGTCCCATAGAATCCCCATGTTATTTGTGCTTTATATTATTCTTGTTCGGTCACTAATTATATTCGCTGACTCCTTAGACTCATATAGAAAGGAGGTTTTTTCATTTGAATCATCCAAGAATTGTTCATTTATGTAATGAAAAGGAGGTTGCCCCCTTGAAGAGGCTGAATTCTAAGGCGTTGATCTATATTTTCTATCTTTTCTTGAGCTGGTTTCATAACACACTTACTGTAGCAACATAAGTTAATTCACTATCTTCAACCTTTAGAATAATTCCAATCATAGGGTGTTAGGTTTCAACATGTCTACTCCCTTACAGATAACATTTTTCCCAAATGTTTGAAATCTAACTCCTTAAAATTCTACCTTGTAGTCTTCAAGAAACTCTAGTTGACAGTTTTAAATCAACTATTCCACTAAAGGAAGTGCACCTCAACCATA